>BKCP01005750.1:153177-321090 GCA_008636005.1 Striga asiatica | reverse complement strand
TTTTCTCTGTGAGTTCACGCCGGAAGGAGAAGCTGCGGGAGGGTTTAAGAAATTTGATCGTGCGTGAAGAGAGAAAGGAGATACGTATATATATATATAACACAAAAATAGGTTTAGAGTCTTGATAAAAAAGAAACTCACACTCTCACGGTTTGGGTCGGGTTAACGAGTTGGGCTGGCGGTTATCGAGCTCGCGGGTTTCGATTAAATAAAACGTATCGGCTCTCGGGCCCGACTTCGTTGAGATAATACAGATTCCTCGGGCTCGATAAATAAACTCGCACACTTAAATAAACAAACCAAAATAAAATATATATTGATGATACACAATTTAAATTTTTAGAAAATAATAATAATATTAGTAAAATACCAATACGCATTTAAATAAATTAATTACACTTAGACAATTAGGCAATTCAATATTTAGACAATTAAGCAGTTTGACAAATAAATCATATTAGACAATTAATAATTTGTAGCATTTAATAAATAATAATAATAACAATTGGATAATAATAATAATAATAATTATAATAATAATAATAATAATAATTAATCCTCAAAATTCTATAATTCAAACGGGGCATTACAGCTGTGGATTCTCCTTCCAAGTCTGGTGGAGAATCATCAGCTGATAGTGTTGATGATGGTAACTCTACGGACAAGGAGATCTACAAGTTCACCGCTGAACCAGAAAAATCTGTTAACCCCCCTGCTCCTGACAAGGAACCTTCTCTGGTAGATGACAAAGCTGTGGAAGAAACCAAAGATGATGGGCCTGATAGTCCTGTTGCTATTGGTAATGCTTTTTCCCATCAATTTTACTCTCCTCTGTCCGAATCTCGTTATTCGAATGTGTTCTCTCAAATGAAGTTCCGTCCGGAACGAACCATTGTTGTTAATCATTTTGAGAAACTTGGGTTGATTGAATTGCTGAAGAAAGCAGGCCTTGAAGCTTCTGTGTTGAATGTGGAAAAATATTGTCCCAAATTAATTGCTGAGTTTTACTCTAATCTGTCTACCTCTATGTGTGATCCAAAGTCCTTGATGTTTCATAAGGTGTTCGTCAGAAATAGCATTGTTGTTTTCTCTCTGTCTGTGATAAATTCAGTCCTGGGTTTGCCGAAAAATTCATCTCTGTTCCTGACACCTCTGAATGATGACCTAGATGTAGTTGCGGCTACATTGATTGGGGGCAAATTGAGAAAATGGTTGAACCCTGGTCTGTTTGTGAAAAGCTTGACTCCTCAAGCCAATGCCCTTCAGAAGATTGGGTCCTTAAACTGGACTCCAACATCTCATAAACAATTTGTGACGCCTATTCAAGCAAGGGTTATCTATCGAGTTCTATGTGGGAATCAGTTTGACTTGGGGTCTGTCATTTTTGACTATGTAGTCTCTTTTGCTGATGTATCGAAACCACACAAATTGCTGCCTTTTCCCTCCACTATCTATGCGGTTCTCATAAAGGCAGGGATCAAGATGGATTCGCGTGTCGGTGATGAACTTTCTCCATCCCTGAAACCTCTTGCACTGGCTGGGGTCAAGACTGTTCCCTCTATTCTCCGAGTGTTCCTTAACCAGCAAGTGGCTGTTCTCACTGGTTTGGAGAATAAGATTGCAGATCAGCGCCGCTACTACAAAGAGCTCTTAAGGGCCTTGGCTGGTTATGTCCCCTGGCGTCTAAATCGAAAAAAGGGGAGATCAAGAATGTGGCTGCTGAAAAGGAGGAGATCAAGAAGATGTCTGCTGGTAGTAAGGGGGAGAAGTCAAAGGATGCGGAGAAATCCAAGATTGCTGCCACGGCTAAGGGAAAAGAAAAAGTCGGTGCTGCTAAGGAAAAAGAGAAGGCGCTTGAGTCCGAAAAAGGTTCAGATACTGCTGAAGACGATGATGTGGACTCAGATGCTGAGGATGAGGAAGACCAGAAGAAGGTGGTTCTGATGATGAGGAGACTGAGGATGAAGAGGCATCCACTTAGACCTGTGAATGTTCATTTGATCTATGCTGCATTTTGCTCAACTCAAAAACTATTTGCTATGTTTTGTGATGTCATGAACTATTTATTCTGTTTTCTTTTTATGACTGGTTAGGTATGCTTATTATGAACTGATTTATGATGTTTTTTGATTGTCCAGGATTTTATGTTGTTCAGATGAACAACCTTCTTTTACATGTATTAAGGGAAGTTGTAATAAATTGATTACCCCGATTATTGGTCAATACTTGTACATGTATTTGTTATGGCAGGTCTAAAGAGAGATCATGCATTCCATTCCATCTATGACCGCCTTCCATGTGCACTTACCTACCATATGCGTGAGATCCAAATTGAGAAACCTGGACTTACCAAAGATGATATGACTTGGCTGAAAAGATAAAAGAAAATCTTACCATATGAGCTTGTGAATAAAAGGACGACGAGATTACATTGAGTACATTTTATTAATTTTATTTTTTGAAATTATTCGAGTCGACATTATTGTGTATTGAAACCCTTGGATATCTTGAGTGATTTCTGTAAGTGAGGGTGACCATTGTCGAGTGCAATATACAGAGTGTTCGGAGGTTCACTCTGGTTTACTTTGAGGGATTCGAACAAGAAAAACCACAAGGGATTTGTGGTCGGATAAGTAGTAGTGCAATTCATTTTTCAAGTAGAGTGTAGAGGGAGTCTATATTGTAAACCCTTGAAGAATGATTGAGTTGATTGCATTACTTAAAAAAATTCGAAGGGAGAGTGGGACGCTCTCTTGAATGTTCAATTGTTAGTGAATCTGCTTCTGCAATTGTTTGAATCTTCTTGTTACTCTATTATGCTCAATCGTGGGTAACTCTGAATACTTGTTATACAAGTATCAAATTTCAAAGTTTGACCACCAAAATGACCGAAATAATTCACTTGAGCCATGAAATTTTCACTTGGGCTCGGAAATAGTGGGCTGGCGCTGAACTGTGCGCGCTGGGCCCAGGACGAGGGGACTGGGTGCACAGACTGGCCTGGACTGGGCGCTAGGCTGCGCGAGCTGGCCTGTGCACGTGGGCTGAGCGCGAGAAAACTCTTGGACAAAGCAAAATGAATTTCTACGACTTAAATGACTTGACCCATGATCTTATCTTGGTGAATAACACTTAGAAAAATTCTAAGAATTTACTACTAAGGCTCGGCAAATTTTGAACAAGGCTCAGCACTACTATGGTTCAAGAAATGCTTGGGCGCGGTAACTAGGGCTAGCCGCACTAAACTTAGCGCGATTGCTCGTGATCGAACATACTCGGTTCCGATCGCGACTTGACATCGACGATTTCTCGAAATATACTCGACTTCAATTAATTCGTCTACTTGCTATAATTAATCCTGACTCTTAGTGTCCATTTCTAAAATAAACGGACTGGAATTAATTACTGAAACTGGCTCAATTACTGAATAAAATTAAACCGAGAATATTCTCGATTTAAAGTCCAACTTAAAACTGAATAACTTGGTCATTGGGCTCAGAAACTAAAAACGAGCGATAATAATAAAAGGAAAAATAGTTCAAACTCGGAACTAAAAATATCACTTTTATTAATAACAAAACGGGATATTACAATATATCCCCTTAAACTATTTTCGTCCTCAAAAATATTAAAACTGAAAATATATATACAAAATACAACAAAATGTATATACATCTCAAAACTTCAAATCGGAAAAACGAGCACTAATGTCAGCTTTGCGCTCCCAAGTGGCGTCGGACTCTCCGCGGCTATTTCATCTGATATGAACGAGGGGAATATCACGATTCCTGAGCCGATGAACCCTTCGGTCCAAGACTGCTATCGGCTGCTCCTTGTAGGTTAAGTCTGGCTGAATCTGAAGCTCGTTGTGCTGAAGAACACGATATGGATCGGCCACGTACTTCCGTAACATCGATACATGAAAAACATTGTGCAAATTGGACAACTCGGGGGGCAAAGCTAATCGATAGCCTACCTCACGTACTCGCTCGAGAACCTCGAACGAGCCTATGTAATGAGGATGTAACTTCCCCTTCTTCCCGAATCGAACGACCCTTCGCAAAGGTCGAACTTTCAGGATAACTCGATCTCCGGCCTCGAACTACATGTCTCGTCTATGTTTGTCGGTTGAGGACTTCTGCTGACTTTGAGTCGTCTTGAGCCTTTACCAAATCAAGACTACCTGCTCAACTGTTTCCTTAATCATCTTTGGACCGAGTACTCGACGTTCGCCAACTTCGTCCCAATAAAGTGGTGAACAACATCTGCGGCCGTAAAGTTCCTCATAAGGAACCATCTGAATTGACGCCTGATAACTATTGATGTAGGAAAACTCGACCAACGGCAACAACGTCTCCCACTTGGCACCTCTATCCGAAACCAAAGCTTGGAGCATATCTTCAAGTGTCTGGATCGTCTTTTCGGGCTAGTTTTCTGTCTTAGTATGATAAGTCGAACTGAACTTTAATTGTGTGCCCATCGCCTCGTGTAAACTCTCTCAGAGTCTACTAGTGAATCTGGGATCTCGATCTGACACAATCGTAACAGGCACTCCATGGAGTCGAATGATCCCACGGGTATAAATCTCGGCTAACTTCTCCATCAACATAGTCATCATCACAGGCATAAAGTGTGTGACTTTCGTCAATTTGTCCACTACTACCCAAATCGCGTCGTGATGTTCAGACGACTTAGGTAGCCCCGTAATGAAGTCCATCGTAACTTCCTCCCACTTCCACTTCGGAATCTCAAGTGGCTGTAGAAGTCCCAACGGACTCTTGTACTCGGCCTTTACTTGCTGGCAGACCAAACACTTCTTCACGAAGTCAGCTATGTAATTCATTCCCCGCCACCAGAACAACTTTTTCAAGTCGTGGTACATCTTTGTGCTTTCGGGATGAGCTAGGTAAGGCGCGATGTGTGCTTCTGTTAAGATATCCTTGCGTAAGGCCTCGACTTTCGGCACGACAATCCTGCCTTTGAATGTCAAGGCTCCATCTGTGCCTCGATAAAAGCCCTCGACTCCTCCGACGTGAACCTTCGCTTCAATGGATCGAACAAACTGATTGTAAGACTGTTCCCGCCGAATTCTGTCTCTCAGTGTGGGCTGAACTCGCATCGAACTAACACTCCCCGTGATCCCCGTAGGAAGTGACTCGACGACCTGAATCTGCATCCGGGCGAACTCTCGAATAAGCTGGTTCTGCTGGGTAATGGAACAAGCCAACTCACCTTTCACCTTTTTGTTTAGGGCATCTGCAACGAAGTTCGCTTTCCCCGGATGATACTGAATTGTGCAGTCATAATCTTTCACAAGCTCCAACCACCGTCGCTGACGCATGTTGAGCTCTTTCTGCGTGAAGGTATACTACAGACTCTTGTGATCGGTAAAGATTTCACACCGACCACCATAAAGATAATGCCGCCAAATCTTGTGTGCGTGTACAACTTTTGCCAACTCCAAGTCGTCCGTAGGATAATTCTGCTCGTGTGGCTTCAACTGGCGTGAAGCGTACGCTACAACTTAGCCGTCTTGCATAAGTACACACTCAAGACCCTGCCTTGAAGCATCACTGTAAATGGTGAAACCCCGAGTAGGATCCGGAATAGTCAGCTCTGGTGCCGTCCTAAGCCTCTTCTTCAGCTCCTGGAAGCTCGCCTCACAACGACTTGTCCACTCGAATTTCACAGATTTCCTCATCAACTGAGAAAAAAGCAGGGCAATCTTCGAGAACCCCTCGATAAATCTGCGATAACAGCCTGCTAAGCGAGAAAACTACGAACCTCGGTTGGACTCTTGGGCACTGACCAGTTCTGGATTGCGGAAATATTTGTTGGATCTACCTCGATACCTTTCTCGGTGATAATGTTGCTAAGAAATGCTACTCTCTTCAGCCAAAATTTGCATTTTGAGAACGTGGCATACAACTTCTCGCGTCTAAGGGTCCCGAGAACAACCCTCAGATGCTCCTCGTGCTCCTCAAGTCTCTGCGAATAGACCAAAATGTCATCAATAAAAACGATAACGAATCGATCTAGATAAGGATGGAATACACGGTTCATCAAGTCCATGAACACTGCTGGTGCATTACTCAGACCAAACAGCATTACCACGAACTCATAATGACCGTATCTCGTTCGGAACGCAGTGTTGGCTATATCAGACTCCTTGATATTCAACTGGTGGTAGCCTGAACGTAAATCGATCTTAGAAAATACACAGGCTCCGCTCAGCTAGTCGAACAATTCATCAATCCTCAGGAGTGGATATTTGTTCTTCATTGTTAACCAGTTTAGATCTCAGTAATCGATGCACATTCTCATGGATCCGTCCTTCTTCTTGACGAAAAGAACTGGCGCTCCGGAAGGTGAAACACTCGAGCAAATGTACCTGAGTTTCAGCAACTCCTAGATCTGAGTCTTTAATTCCTGTAACTCTTTTGGTGCCATACTGTACGACGCATTTGACACTGGTCCAGCTCCTGGCACGAGGTCAGTAGAGAACTCCACTTGCTGGTTGGGTGGTCCTTTTGGCAACTGGTCCGAGAACACATCCACAAACTCACGAACGATAGGAATGTCGTGAGGTGTCTGTGCTCTCGAATCTTCTTCAACAAAGCTCACCAGATAGCCCTAGAAATCTCCCTGTCGTGGGATCTTTCTGGCCTTTGCCACGGAAATAATACGAGGTAAGGTTCAGGTCTTCGTGCCATAGAAAGTGATGGATCTGTCCTCCGAAAGATGTAGAATTACCTCCTGGTCATGACAACAAAAATCTACATGAAAATGGGTTAACCAGTCCATATCGAGAATAAGGTCAAAATCCCCTATCTCGTTAACATACGCATCGGCCTTCAGAATTCGGACGCCAACACAAATGCTAAGATTCTCGGCCTTAGCTCGTCACTATCTTCCTTCCTGAGGCTAAACTTACCTCAAGAAGGTCGACAGTGCTGATGGGTCGAACTCCAATGGCATCTAGATATCGAGTTGATACAAAGTAATGTGTCACCCCGGTGTCGAATAAAGCGAAAATAAACGCATCATTTAGAATAATCATCCCGGACATAGTACTTGGGTTCTGCTCCGCTTCGGCCTGCTCCACAGCATATACATGAGCCTGTTGTCCCGCTCGCCTCTGCTGCGGTGGCTGTCTTGGAGGTTGTTGTCTAGGCTGCTGTGGTGGCTGCTGCTGCTGTAATATGTCTGGGCAGAATCATATGGCATGTCCGGGCCTCTGGCAATGGTAGCAGATGTTCTGACCTGCAAGACACTCTCCGCGGTGAAGGCGTCTACATGTGCCGCACTGTGGGATCTGCTGCTATCTAGCTGGACCTGATTGCCTCTGGGGGGTTCCTCCGGTCGTACTGCAGACCTCTCCACTTCCTCTTGCCCTTGTTTCTCGACTGCTGAATAGGTGTTAGCTGTGCAGGTGGCAATGACGGCTGAGCAGATGGCTGTATCTGAACCTGACCGGCACCCCTCCGGAAACTAGTATCAAGAGCAACAGTGTCAGCATAAGACTGAAGATCATGCCCGACTACATGGTGGCGAACCTCTGGTCGAAGTCCGTCACGGAAACGCCTCGATCTCTTCTCCTCCGTATCCACTAGATAGGTAATGAAGCACCCAAATCGAGTAAACTCACGTTCGTACTCGTCAACTGAACGAGCACCCTGTTCTAGCGCCAGCAACTGACACTCCATCTCAGCTCGATAATGAGAAGGATAGTATTTCTCGCATAACATCTCTTTGAAATCAGCCTGTGTGCAGTTTTCATTCTCTCCAGGACGCATTCCCCAGTAAGAGTTCCACCATAGGTGTGCGTCACTAACCATCTGGAGCTAGGAGCAAAGTATGCGATGACGTTCGGACCAATCTATGACCTCAAAGTTCATCTCGAGGCCCTCGATCCATTCGTCTACCAGTCTAGGATCTCCTTGACCAGAAAACTTCTCAGGATTGTAGTCGCGAAACTGGGCGACTACAGTCGACTGTTGCACCTCCTGGTGTTCTTGATCTCTACGACGTGCCATCTGAATAATCAAACGTACAATTTGATCAAGACAGAAATATAGCACAACAGAAAAAGACGCTAAATTCATGATAAGGCACAAATATCTTGACGAGTTGCTAAAATTAACTCGATAAACTAAAATTCTTGCTTTTGACTGAAGAATGAATCTGATACTACTAAAGTAATTTCTATTACTGATCTGAGCATCTACACTGGTTTCTAAAGTTTGAATATCTGACATCCTACTGAGCATAAACTTAGTAATTTGCTTATAAATAAAATTCAGCACTTACCTGTTAGTCGGTGAGGCATGAGCGTGGTGTGGTCGGGTTTTCTGAAAAACTTTGTGACTCACTATAGTATTTAGATACATAAAATTGTGCTCTAATACCAACTGTAACACACCGCTATCTTACTAGTATCAGAGTAAAATTTTCGCAAACTTTATTTCGAAAATAATTATAAATTTTTCGAAATCATTTTTAACTTAACTCGGGATGTTACTAACAATCTATCTATTTTGAAAATTTGTTTTTCTTTAACTTGGTTTAATAACTGGTTTTGACATAAATTAAACAGATTATAAACTTTAATTAAACTAGCATGAAACTTTACATGACCCAGCTAGTGATACGGATAAAATTCTGAAACCTGTACATAATAACATGCAAAATTTGAAAACAGAAAATGTCAGCGGAAATGTAAAACAAGGCAAAATATTTACAGACTGTTATATATACAAAGTCAACAAAACGGCATCTGGCCGAGTCAATAACCACCACCACTGCATTTGAACTCACACCTACGGCCCGACCCTGTAATATGAAAAGATTATAGTGGGGCGTGAATGTCACACCCCGCCTTACTAGCTTTAAAAATCAGAGTAAAATTTTTGTTTTTATTTTCGAAAGAACGTGCGAGCTTGGTTTTCGAAAATACTGACTTATTGCGGGATGTCACAGATAAAAACTTAACTTAACTGGCTCACAGACATATATAAAACATGCAACCAAGCTATCCGCTGCGGATAATGGAATTAAACATGCATAGTCTGTACTGTCTCGCACTGTCTAGAAAAACTTGCTGGCGGAAGCATCCGAAATACAAATACACAAACATGCATACATAAACTGAATAAATATACATGATCATAAACTAGGACATAAAAATGTGCGTAAAATATGTCCAACTCTCATGACCACGTTGCGCCACATCTGTGCTCATCCGGCACGCTCGACTCCGTCTCCTGAAAAACACAATGGGGGCGTGAGAAAACCACTATGCTTGGCAAAGACCAGTACTGAACAAAACATCATCTATAATAACGTATCAAGAACATAAATATATAAGAGCTGAAACTGTAAACTGATCTCTGATTTCTGTCCTGATCTGTGGTCAAAAGACCCTCGGCCTTGGCTGCTCGTGTGCACACGCCGATGGGGTATAAAGGCCTTGGCCCCCCAACGGTCATCAGGTGGGATATTTAAGCCCTTAGGTCGGCCCCCAACCCGGAACTAAACTGTCTCAAACATACCTCTGCCATGGTACAAATATTATCTATGATGTGACATCCAGTACATGACCCCCACCTGAAAACTTGGAATCTGATATGCAAGTGTTGATGCTGGAGTAGCGGTCGGAGGTTCGACTCTACTTAGGCTACATAAATATTTAAGCAAAATAATGCTAAGTATCATGCTCGAATAATTAATTATATGCTAAAATGCTCGGACTTATTTACGCGATTAAACTGGACTGGACTGGCTCGGAAAAATACTGAAATTCCGAAAATAGACTCGGACCGGAAGTCACGAATCAAAACTGACTCGAACCGCCGGTCCGGTTCGCTAGCTGGCCGGACCGCCGGCTCAACTGGGCCGGGCGGTCTCAGGTGCATGTTGGGCACGCCGAGGCTTGGCTGAAGCCCTGTCGTGCGGCTGGGCACGGACAGATGCAGACAGAGGCCACGCGGGCGCTGTCGGTCGTCCCCGAGGTCGCTGAGCACTCGGGCAGGCTGCTGGCCATGCACCGAGGCCGACTGAGGCGTTGGCATGCGCGGACTGGGGCTGTGAGGATGCTGTCGGGCAACCCTGGGCACGCGGGTGCGCTGCTGACGCATGATGAAGATCACGTGTCCCGATTGCCGATAAGCCACAAACTCGTGCCTTGAATCGCCGATAGGTGCCTCGTAGGTTCACACAACCGCGCCCCTTCGAAACGAAAAAATTGCAAAAGAAATCGAAAAGATATCTAAGGCAAGTGTTTGAACAAAAGTTCGGTTTTTCTATTAATTTCTGGATGAATATTTCGAATGACAAAGGGGCCTATTTATAGGTGCCAAACTAAGTCTATTCCTAATCTAAGAAGAACTCCTAATGCTTGGAAATAAATTAAGTCCTAAGGAATTAAATCACTAATTAAAGCAATAAAATATTAAAGTCCTAAACAATCTAGAAATCATAATGGAATAAGGAAACCAAATATCTAAGGGATCTTGGGAAGTCTTGACTTGCACTCCAAGCCAAACATCCCAACCCTAATCTCGCCGCCTCACGCCCCGACCGTCCGCGCGCCTTACCTTAGTCCTCGAGGACTAAGGTTGTGCTGCCCGTCCCCGCGCGTGCTTCCCCGCTGCGCGGTCCGCTCGTTTCCTCGCACGCGTTCCTGCCACCCGTAACCTCCTCGCGCGCGTCCCATGCGTCGCGCGCGTCCGCGCCACTCACCTCACTCCTCGCGATCGCATTTCGCCCACGCGCTAGCTGCGCGCTCTCTTTTACCGGATCCCCCTCACCGACCACGCTTGCCCCGCACGCGATGGCTTGCGTCTCACCCGCCTGTCGTGCTAACCTCTTGCGCGCGTGATAGGCCTGGCTCGAGGCATTCTTTAGCTGCCTAGCCACATCCGCATCATTCCCGTCCCCTTCAAGTGCTTCCTTGTCCTCAAGGATGAAATCAGGGAACTGCTCGCGCATTTCATCTACATCCTCCCATGT
The DNA here is from genome assembly GCA_008636005.1 of Striga asiatica. Taxonomy (NCBI): domain Eukaryota; kingdom Viridiplantae; phylum Streptophyta; class Magnoliopsida; order Lamiales; family Orobanchaceae; genus Striga; species Striga asiatica. Next base: position 310,080 of record BKCP01005750.1, on the reverse strand, counting down.
AGCCTCCTCCGATGGCAATTCTTCCCACTCGACTAACACCTCCCAATGGTAGCGCCCCGCCTTCCTTACTTGGCGATATTCGATCGCACGGCTAGGCCTCACAATGGCCCGCCCATCCGTTGCCGTCGCGGGAAGCTCTTCGCACCACTTGTGCGCCTCTCCTAGACTTCTTTTGAGCTGCGAGACGTGTATGACTGGATGGATGTGCGAACTCTCTGGTAACTCTAGGCGATAAGCTACTTGCCCTATGCGCTTCAAAATTTGGTAGGGCCCGTAATAGCGTACCCCGAGCTTCGTCGCAGCCCGTTGCGCCGTCGTTCACTGCCTAAAGGGCCGTAGCTTCAAATAGACATACTCGCCGGTCTCAAAACTCTCTTCGCGCCTTTTGCTGTCATGAAAGGTTTTCGTGCGGTTAATCGACCCCTCGAGAGTTCTCTTCAGTTCTCGTAACATTAAGTCTCTCTCCTCAAGTTCTCGCCCCACTTCATCATTCCGAATAATTTACGAGTGTAGGTGGTTTGCGCCCGTATACCAACTCGAATGGTGTAGCCTTGGTCGACTCATGGTATGTGGTGTTGTACCAATACTCGGCCCATGGTAGAAAGCTCTCCCACTTCCTCGAAAATTGGTGCACATAGCATCGCAAGTATTGCTCTAGCGTGCGGTTAGTCACCTCGGTTTGGCCATCTGTCTGCGGGTGATAGGCAGAGCTCATTGATAGCTTGGTCCCTTGAAGTTTGAAGAACTCAGACCAAAAGCTACTCATAAAAATCCGATCACGATCAGAGACAATCGAGCGTGGCACCCCATGCAACTTCATGACGTACTCAATGAAGAGCTTGGCGATAGACTTTGCCGTGTAGGGATGCGTGATTGGTACGAAGTGTGCGTACTTCGTCAGTCGATCGACCACGACCATGACTCCATTGAACCCGTTAGAAATAGGCAATGCCTCAATGAAGTCCATGGTAATATCTTCCCAAATGTCCTCGGGTACGGGCAAAGGTTGTGATAGTCCACCCGGTCGCCGGGCGTCCGCCTTAGTGCGTTGGCACTCGTCGCAGTGCGCGACGTACTCCCGAACCGCGCCCTGCTGTCCCGGCCAAAAGAAGGTATTGGCCATCCTCATCCAAGTACGGTAGAACCCCGAATGTCCTCCAATTTTCGAGTTGTGGAAGTGCTGCAAAATTTGCTCGCGGAGTTGCTCGCTATCCAGGACAAACACTCGGCCTCGATGTAGCACGAGACCATTATGCAGCTCGTAATCGGCAACCGCCGCAACTCCTGCCCCTATGGCTCATAGCAAATCTTGACATTGGGTGTCGCCTTCTTGCGCCCTCCTTATTTCCTCCCATATCGCCCATGTTGGCCCGGTTATGGCTTCGAGCTCAGCAACGTCCGTTCGTCTCGACAGGGCGTCGGCCACAGCGTTTTGTCGACCCGGCCTGTACACTATCTCAAAGTCGAAGCCCATAAGCTTTGAGACAAACTTTTGTTGTTCGGGCGTCACGATCCTCTGCTCGAGTAAGTGCTTGAGCGGTTGCTGATCGGTCACGATCCGAAAGCGTCGCCTTAAGAGATAGGGCCTCCAGCATCGTACCGCCTCTACGACTGCGAGCATCTCCTTCACATACACGGACAATCCTAGTCGGGTCGTGCCAAGGGCCTTGCTAAGGAAGGCCAAGGGACGTCCTTCCTGGACTAGCACCGCACCAATGCCCACATCACTCGCGTCTGTGTGCACTTCAAACAACACATCGAACCTTGGCATGGCTAGAACAGGCGTCGAGGTCATTGCACCCTTAAGCTTCTCGAATGCAGCCTCACTTGCTTCGGTCCACTTGAATCCGCCCTTGTTGGTCATCTCGGTTAATGGTTTGGCGATGGACCCATAGTCCTTCACGAACTTCCAGTAGTAACCTGTGAGCCCTAGGAAACCCCTTAACTGCGTCAGGCTGGTTGGTTTCGGCCAATCGACCATAGCCTCAATTTTCCTTGGGTCGACCTTCACACCATCATGTGAAATAAAATGACCATGATATCCGACCATTTCTTGCCCAAACGAGCACTTGAACGGCTTGATATAAAATGAGTTGGCCTCCAAGATCTCGAGCACCGTTCGCAAGTGCCCAATATGCTCGGCCATGTCTTCGTGTAGACCAAGATATCGTCGAAGAACACCAAGAAGAATTTGCGCAGATGGTCCTTGAAGATGGAATTCATGGCAAATTGAAAGGTGGAAGGGGCGTTGCATAGCCCGAATGGCACCACCAAATACTCGTAATGTCCTTGATGCGTACGGAAAGCTGTCTTGGGAACATCAGCTTTGTGGAGTCGAATCTGATGGTACCCGGCCCTTAGATCGAGTTTAGAGAAATAACGTGATCCTCCTAGCTCGTCGAGCATATCGTCGACACTCGGTATAGGAAAGCGATCCTTGATAGTCGCGGCATTCAGTGCGCGGTAGTCGGTGCAAAACCTCCACGTCCCGTCCTTTTTCTTGGCTAGTAGCACCGGTGACGAGAATGGGCTTGAGCTATGCTGAATTAGCCCGGACTCGAGCATCTCACCAACTTGCCTCTCTATTTTGGTCTTCTGGAAGTGCGCATACCGGTATGGATGGACGTGTACCGCATGCTGCTCATTGACCAAGGGTATTCGGTGGTCAAACTCCCAGTGCGGCGGTAGGCCCTTAGGCTCGCCTAGGACTCGCTCGAACTCCTCGAGTAATGTGCGCACCTCGCTTTGATGTATGTTGTGCTCGGATGTGGGTGTGCTCGTGTCTTCGACCACGACGGCGAAGATTTGGCCACCTCCACGCCAAACCCTCTCTATGCTCTTGAGACCAACCTCCTTGGCCCCACTAACTTCACTAGCCTTTAAAGTGACTTGCTGTTCTCCTGCCTTGAACTTCATGACACCAGTCTTGTAGGTGGTGGTCATCTCTCCTAATCCCTCGAGCCATTGGACCCCTAACACCACATCGGGTCCAACCAGGGGTAGTGCGTAGAGATCAGCCTTGATGGTGACTCCTTGAAACATGATTGGCACCCTGCGATAGGACTCGGTGCACCTTAGCCGTTCACCATTAGCTACCCGGACTTCAAATGGCTCGATCTTGGTGGTGGAAAAATTTAGCTTTTGTGACAGCGTGGTGTTGATGAAATTATGGGATGACCCATTGTCCACGAGTACGACCACGCGGCGGTCCTTAACCCATGCCGGTAGCCGCAACGTCCTCGGCCCTTGGGTACCAGCCATGGCGTGCATCGAAATTTCAGCTTCATCTTCGAGCACTTCAGTTTGAACCTCGCTCTCCTCAACCTCGGGTTCTTCCTCATCATCGGAGTCCATGACATCGATTAAAAACGTCTGCTTGCATCGGTGGCCCGGCGTGAATTTCTCTTCGCATTTGAAGCACAGGCCTTGCTCGCGTCGGCGCCTCATCTCTTCAAGCGACAGACGCTTGACTTTCGGGATAGGTGGTCGAGCGTTACTTGGTGGCCGTATGCTGGGTGCGATATTCGTCGTGCGCCGTGGCTCGGAGAAACGTGCGTCCGCCCGTCCCCTTCGCGTAGCGGCGAGGTGATCGTCGCGACGTCGGGCGATCTCCATGGCTGCATGCATCGACTCGGGCCGCTCCAATCGAACCTCTGCGGCGAGATCGTACTTAAGTCCACCGATGAATACCCCGACCAATGCGGCCTCGGGCCAGTCCCTGACGTGACATGCTAACTTTTCGAACTCCTTCATGTAATCGCGCAGGCTGCCGGTTTGGCGTATGCGCGAAAGGGCCTCATTGTAGTTATGGTAGTTGGAGGTTCCAAACGCGTGAGTAACTCGCGCTCGAAATCTCCCCATCTAATGACTCACTGTCGTTTGCGGTATACATTCATGAGCCATTGCCACCACACGTTGGCCTCGCCATCTAGGTAATAGGCCGCGTATCGAACACGGTCATTAGCCTCGGTCTCGTTGAGCTCAAAGTATTGCACGGCCCGGTTGAGCCATGCCTCGGGATCGGTGCCGGTGAAGGTGGATAGCGTGAGCCGCGTGATGGGATCTGTGAGGATCTCGTTATGTACAAGTCACGAATTTAATAGCAAACGTAAATCTATGCACAGCGGATCTAAAGGTTTGACGTAGAGAACTTATGGCTTAAAATTTATGTAGATCTAGTTGACCACGAACGGTTGACCGCAATTGATTGACCGCAAATCACGTCTTGGGTTGCGCGAACAAGATCAAATCAAAACTGGATCAAACGGATGCAAACAGATCAAAACGAGATTTTGCTGCCTGGCACCTTCCGGCGGCGCGTGCAGGCGCGTGCGGCGTCGGATTTCGGTGACGTCGGCGGCGATGGAAAGCTCTCGTCGAGACGGTCGTCTAAGTATACTGTACGTCTCAATCGGACTTCCGGTTAGTTCTGTAGGTCAAAATCTATTTCGTCTCGGTTTACCTACAGATCTTCTACTGTATTACTCAATACACCCTTCTTCAACTTGTACCAGTGGAGCAACAAGAAGAAGATAAAGCTCGAATGAGATCTAGAGAGAGAGAGTAAGGGCGGCGTGTATCACGTGTGAATAGGATTGAGATTCTCTTCTCATGAGCTTAATGATGTATATATAGAGCTACAGTAGGGACCCTAAGGAGACTAGGAAAAGGGCTCCTTAATTAATTAGACTAACTGTGGGCCAAACCCACTCCTCTAATTAATTAAATAATATTAATGGGCCACCAACATTATATTATTGCACTCCCTTTCCCTAGCCCAAATTACATTTGAGACTCCAATAATAATTACTCGATTTACCTCCCCACGTTTAAGATATAATGTCCATTAATTAATTCGATTACTGACAATCAAGAATTAATTAATTTATTATTATTTCACCGAAGCTAGCGCTCGTTCATCACATTCTTATTATGCCGGAATTTAATCCACCTGCAGGGTTTAGCATAACAATCCTTCATGAACTCACTCCGGGGACATCATCAAACTAACGCACATGGTGACCGTAAATATCCTAACAGCACATCCTATATATAATAATATTACCCAAAACAGTAGGAATATTAATCCAGCGAACTGAACCTCACCCATGTGAATCAAAGTAATATATATTATATATATCTGCCTGTTTAATATCTTACGGGTTAAGAGAACGCAGTAATTAACCGAGGCCTAGTTCATTTACGACGATCAGTATAAAATGAACTTCTCCTCTCTGGGATCCTGTTCAATACATAAATGTACTAGTGCAACTAATCAGTCAAGACAAACTGTACAGTTGACACTACAACCGTTCGGATGGGGTGTTCATGTCCATCTAGGTTGTGAACAACTATTCTTGTTCGCAAGTGACTGATAGAGTGATCTTCGGTTCGCCCGATGACGACCCACCCTATCTAAGTGCAGAACAACAGAACGTAGAACTTGTTTAATCTAACATGATTCTCATTCATAAAGGGTAAATGTGTAATAACATGCAAAGCCAAGCTTTCAGTATATAACACTAACAATCTCCCACTTATACTTAAAGCTTTCGCTTTTACAGTATAGTCCTATCAATCCGTTATTCTAAAAGACCTATGTCGATCCTATCGCCATGCATCCTCTGATGCAATCTTGGCAACATCAACGTCTCCTCTACCAACGATATCCCGAATCAGATGGTATTTGCGCTCTATGTGTTTGCTTGCCCTGTGGGCTCGAGGTTCTTTTGAGTTCGCTACTGCTCCACTGTTATCACAGTACACGGTGATACCACGTGGCAAACTCGGTATAACCTCTAAGTCCACTAAGAAGTTCCTGAGCCAAACTGCCTCTTTCGCTGCCTCTGAGGCTGCTATGTACTCGGCTTCCATGGTGGAGTCTGCCACGCATTTCTGCTTAGCACTCCTCCATGAAATGGCTCCACTTCCCAAGGTAAACACATAACCTGAGGTTGACTTACTTTCATCCTTATCTGACTGGAAATCGGAATCACTGTAACCCAGAGGTAACAAGCTGCCTGCACGGTAAACTAACATGTACTCCTTAGTCCTTCTCAGGTACTTGAGTATATGCTTCACCGCAGACCAATGTTCCCGTCCTGGATTACTTTGATATCTAGCTACCATGCCAACGGCGTAGCTAATATCCGGCCTTGTGCATAGCATTGCATACATGAGACTTCCTACTGCCGAAGCATAAGGAACTGTCTTCATCTCCTCTATCTCCTTAGACGTCTTAGGAGACATCTCCTTAGATAGAGGTATTCCATGTCTGAAAGGTAACATACCTTTCTTGGAATCCTGCATGTTGAATCTGGCCAAGACAGTATCTATGTATGAAGACTGGGATAAGCACAACATTCTCTTCTTACGGTCTCTAATGAGCCTAATACCAAGAATGTGTCCTGCTTCACCTAATTCCTTCATATCAAACTGCTTAGACAACCACACCTTTACGTCTAATAACTCCTTCTTACTGTTTCCAATAAGCAGTATGTCATCTACGTAAAGCACAAGAAACACCACCACGCTCCCACTGATTTTCTTGTATACACAATGCTCATGCAGACATTGAGTGAACCCGTACGATTGGATCACCTCATCAAGACGGATGTTCCAAGATCTCGAAGCTTGCTTCAGTCCATAAATAGACCGATTAAGCTTACACACTAGATGCTCACGACCTTCAGCAATGAATCCCTCTGGTTGCTGCATATAGATGTCTTCCTGCAAGTTCCCATTAAGGAAAGCTGTCTTGACATCCATCTGCCAGACCTCATAGTCCATATGAGCGGCTACAGCCAAGAGAATCCGAATGGACTTAAGCATAGCTACTGGCGAAAAGGTCTCATCATAATCAATACTCTCGATCTGGATATAACCTTTCGCAACAAGCCTAGCTTTAAAGGTTTGCACCTTCCACTCCAATCCTCTCTTTCTCTTATAAATCCACTTACATCCAATGGGTCGTACCCCATCGGGTGGTTCTACAAGATCCCAGACCTGATTGGAGTCCATTGACCCCATTTCAGCTTTCATTGCAACATTCCATGAGTCTGCATCTTTATCTTGGAGTGCCTCATCGTAAGTTCTTGGGTCCGATTCTAGGCCTCCTGGAACTGAGTCCGATGACTCTCCAAGACCTATCCATCGGTCGGGTAAATGAGAAACCCTCTCACTGCGACGAGGCACTGTCTGCACTGGTACCTCTCAGTGTGCCGTGTTGCAGTATTATGTGATGTATCTACTTGCGCACTCGGTGGGGAACCATCGATTTCACCCCTTAACTCCTCTAAGACTAGTCTACTCGCGGGCTTATGATTCATAATATAGTCTTCTTCCAAGAATCTAGCGTTCGTCGTAACGATCACCTTCTGATCCTCGGGACTATAAAATAATCCACCTTTCGTTCCCTTGGGATAGCCTACGAAAACTCGTGCTTCCGAACGTTTCTCCAACTTACCAGGTTCCTGCACTAACACGTGTGCAGGACTACCCCAAACTCGAAGCTGTGAGAAACTGGGCTTGCGCCCTTTCCACATCTCATAAGGGGTAGTGTCAACTGACTTCGACGAAACCATGTTCAGAATATACGATGCCGTTTCCAATGCCAAACCCCAGAACGAATCTGGTAACCTCGAATAACTCATCATAGACCTAACCATCTCCATAAGAGTCCTATTTCTTCGCTCTGCAACCCCATTCTGCTGGGGCGTGCCGGGTGCAGTCAGTTGGGATTCAATCCCAGCTTCCGATAAGTATGTCCTGAACTCTCCAAAAAGGTATTCGCCACCTCGATCAGAACGAAGTGACTTGATACATTTACCATGAAGCTTCTCCACAACTGCCCGATACTCCTTGAATTTCTCAAAGCATTCGGACTTGCGGTGCAACGGATAAACGTACCCAAATCTCGAGTAATCATCTATGAAAGACACATAGTACTCGAAACCTCCTCTAGCCTGGATCGACATAGGACCACACAAATCAGAATGAATCAATCCTAGCACTTCTTGGCTCCTATACCCCTTTGCCGTAAACGGCCTCTTGGCCATCTTGCCTTCCAGACAGGATTCGCAAGTTGGATAGTGCTCTACCAATGGACCGAGATGTCCACTGGCCACTAACTTTGAATCCTCCTAAGGTTGATGTGCCCAAGTCTAAGGTGCCACAGATATGCTTGATTCATCTGCGAAGACTCCTTCCTCTTCTTAGATGTAGTTATGACATTATTCAATTCATTATGTTGTACTGTGGGAGAGTTCGGTTTGAGAACATATAAATTGCCAACTAATGAACCACAACATATGAAACGATTTTCAAAACGAATAATAACCATGTCATCAAACGAAACTGAAAAACCATCCATAACGAGTTTAGAAACTGAAACAAGGTTCTTTCTAAAGCTAGGAACATAAAGGCAATTTCTCAAAACCAAACTACTACTATCAAACGACAAAGTAACGTCTCCCACTGCAACAGCCGCCACTTTCGTAGCATTGCCCATGTAGACGGTGATCTCTCCCTCCCTAAGTCGCTTGGTTTCCTGGAACCCCTGCAAAGAATTGCAGACATGATCAGTGGCTCCAGTATCTACACACCAGGTTCTGGTAGATACAACCGCTAAACATGTTTCTACGACATTAACGAGAGAGTTACCTTTCTTGAGGAGAGGGCAATCGACCTTCCAGTGTCCTGACTTATTGCACTTGTGGCATCTTCCTTTCGGTTTTTTTGCCACAGCCTGAGAAGTCGGTCGTAGGTAAACCGGAGCATCTTGTGCCTTCGCCTTTCCTGCAGACTTCTTTCTCTTCCTGCCCTTGTGAGGCCTGGAAGGTCCAGCCTGCTCGGCGACTAGCACCTGAGGTGCTTGAGTGAATAAGGCCTCCGCCGACTGTAGCTCTGCAAGCAGTTCTGGAAGAGCCATATGCATCTTGTGCATGTTGTAGTTCAACCGGAACTGATCAAAGCTCTTCGGCAGAGATTGGAGCATAATATCAACCTGGGTTTCCCCGTCAATATAACCTCCCATAACCTCAAGCTCATTGAGCTGCGCCATAACCCTGAGAGCGTGCTCCCTTACGGGTGTGCCCTCGGCCATGCGCGTACTCATCAGAGCACTCAAAGCCTCTTGCCTAGCAGCCCTAGACTGATGTCCGAACAGATCCCTGAGATTGAGAAGTATATCTGCTGCAGTGTCCTTAGACTGATGCTGATGTTGAAGAACATTCGACATAGAAGCCAGAATGTAACACTTCGCCATCTCATCAGCCTTCTTCCACCGAGCATACTCCTCTTTCTCCTGCTCAGGAGCATCAGCCGCCGGCACCGCCGGGCAAGCATCAGTGATAGCAAACTTATAACCCTCAGCAGTCAACACTATGTCTAAGTTCCTCTTCCAATCAATGTAATTAGGACCAGTAAGCTGATTTTCTTTTAGAATGACAGACAACGGATTGAACGACATGATGAATATCCTGAGAATCATGCAAATAAATTTTACAGATTAAACACTTTTGAATTTAACTGTCAATATTGAGATCCTCAAAACAATATTAACTTAAATTCACCGACATCTATTACACCTCGTGAGAATGTATGCTACGTGGGTCGCCCTACAAACTCGCATTTTGTAAGAGAAGGACTTTTCAAGGGCCCATTAATTTCCATAAGTCAAAACCACATTCATGACTAACGAAATTAATAGTCGGTCTCCATTTGGCCATGCAATAAATCCAGGGACCCCGTGGGGAGTTTATAGATAAGTCGCATTCTAAGTGAATCCCATTTCTCGATTCTGAGGTTGTCAAAATTGATTACACGTCCCCCGTGGGGAGGCCCGTGCGTTCTCTTAAGATTCCCTCTAACCGTCTAATTTTAGAAATTTGTCCTGGTAATTTCCTACAACCAATTTTAGCAATGTCACCCGTGGGGGAGCCCATTGCCGCAATTAATTGATTTACCGACAAATTAGAAATGGAGGCCTTAGGAATTTTACAATTAACTTTAATTTAAAATCCCTTCTCAAACTTAGTATAATTTAATGAGGATTTTTAACTATTTATACAATTCCAAATTAATCTATGTTAATGCAATAATTAATTAACATGCATATTAATTCATGCAATTCTAAATTAATCTATGTCAATGCAATAATTAATTAACATGTTCAATAATTTATGCAATTCTAAATTAATCCATGCCAGAACATAATTAATTACATGCATAATTTATTGACACAATTCTAAATTAATCCTATGCATCACATAATTAATTAACATGCATAATTAATCTTGCAATACTAAATTAATCCCATGCAAGAACATAATTAATTAACATGCATAAATAATAATTTAATGGCATAATAAATTTAATTAAATAAATAAATAAATCCACTATTATGGCCATTAAATATTGAGTCTCCTTAAACAAGGAAACTGTGACAGTTCTTTTCCCTGTTCAACTGGAACTCCTTTAAGCAGTAGAATCCTGGTTGATCTTGTACTGCTTGGACAACAAGGCAAAAACACCAGCTACCAGCCGCCACCTGCCGCCGCCACCAGCCACCGCCGGTTCGCCGGCCGCCGCCACCAGTTCGCCGGAAAAACGCCGATTTTGTTTTTTTTTAATTCTTCGAGGCTCGTTGATCTCTTGTGATCTCCCGGTTATCAACACACGATCACAACACGAAAAATATAATTTACAAAATTACATAATTCGATCCTAGATCCAACGAATGGATGTACATGTTTTCTAAACAAATAATTAAATCTATCCGGTCAACCCCCGGGCGAATAATTATTACAAACATTCATCCATAAATTCCTCGACATGCCCGAGGCTTTAAAAACAAATTTAAAACCATACATCACATTCAACAACATTCATCAAACACATAATCGGCCATAATAGTGGATTAACTATTTTCCTGCAAAACCGAGTTATGCAAATATAATCCAATATATGGCTGCGTTTGAACACATCTTGTCAAATAAAGCCGTAAAAATTCGAACTTTGTACAAAACGAATTAACCAAGTGCTCTGATACCACTTGTTGGGATCTGTGAGGATCTCGTTATGTACAAATCACGAATTCAATAGCAAACGTAAACCTATGCGCAGCGGATCTAAAGGTTTGACGTAGAGAACTTACGGCTTAAAATTTATGTAGATCTGGTTGACCACGAACGGTTGACCGCAATTGATTGACCGCAACACGCGTCTTGGGTTGCACGAACAAGATCAGATCAAAACTGGATCAAACGGATGCAAACAGATCAAAACGAAATTTTGCTGCCAGACACCTTCCGGCGGCGCGTGAGGGCGCGTGCGGCGTCGGATTCCGGCGACGTCGGCGGCGATGGAAAGCTCTCGTCGAGACGGTCGTCTGGGTATACTGTACGTCTCAATCGGACTTCCGGTTAGTTCTGTAGGTCAAAATCAATTTCGTCTCGGTTTACCTACAGATCTTCTACTGTATTACTCAATACACCCTTCTTCAACTTGTACCAGTGGAGCAACAAGAAGAAGATAAAGCTCGAATGAGATCTAGAGAGAGAGATGGTTTCACGTGAGAATGAGACTTCTATTCTCTTCTCATGAGCTTAATGATGTATATATAGAGCTACAGTAGGGACCCTAAGGAGATTAGGAAAAGGGCTCCTTAATTAATTAGACTAACTGTGGGCCAAACCCACTCCTCTAATTAATTAAATAATATTAATGGGCCACCAACATTATATTATTGCACTCCCTTTCCCTAGCCCAAATTACATTTGAGACTCCAATAATAATTACTCGATTTACCTCCCCACGTTTAAGATATAATGTCCATTAATTAATTCGATTACTGACAATCAAGAATTAATTAATTTATTATTATTTCACCGAAGCTAGCGCTCGTTCATCACATTCTTATTATGCCGGAATTTAATCCACCTGCAGGGTTTAGCATAACAATCCTTCATGAACTCACTCCGGGGACATCATCAAACTAACGCACATGGTGACCGTAAATATCCTAACAGCACATCCTATATATAATAATATTACCCAAAACAGTAGGAATATTAATCCAGCGAACTGAACCTCACCCATGTGAATCAAAGTAATATATATTATATATATCTGCCTGTTTAATATCTTACGGGTTAAGAGAACGCAGTAATTAACCGAGGCCTAGTTCATTTACGACGATCAGTATAAAATGAACTTCTCCTCTCTGGGATCCTGTTCAATACATAAATGTACTAGTGCAACTAATCAGTCAAGACAAACTGTACAGTTGACACTACAACCGTTCGGATGGGGTGTTCATGTCCATCTAGGTTGTGAACAACTATTCTTGTTCGCAAGTGACTGATAGAGTGATCTTCGGTTCGCCCGATGACGACCCACCCTATCTAAGTGCAGAACAACAGAACGTAGAACTTGTTTAATCTAACATGATTCTCATTCATAAAGGGTAAATGTGTAATAACATGCAAAGCCAAGCTTTCAGTATATAACACTAACACCGTGAAGTTCTCGTGTGTCTTGTGTGCACGCGACATTCTCGCGCGACCACCCAACAGTGCCTCGCATGCGTGCAACTGCGCCTGCCTTGCGTGCGACCCGGCCCAACAGCGTGCAGCCCAGCCCAGTCCGCAGACCAGGCCCAACGTCTGCAGCCTAGCGCCAGCGAGCCTAGTTCGAACCAGACTCGACCAAACCCAGCCTAGTGAGTCCAAATCCAGTCCATCTCGGACCACTCCAGTACAGTCCGGCCCAAACCAGTCCTGAAGCCCCGGTTTGACCCAACGCGAGTTTCGAGCAGTTCGAGACAATTCGATGAGCCCGAGAAGCAACTGGAACGCATTGATGAGGCCAAGTCCGGCTGCCCAATGGACTCTATGGTTCATACAATCTCCTACAGAAGAAATCAGAAACGTCTCAGAGTCGGTAAAAAATTTAAACCGTAAGTCCTAATCCTAACTATAGATTCCGATGCGTTAGGATTTATTATTCAATAGATTTGAATGTGCACATAGCCGACGTTCCTAATAGAACCCAACAATACGATCATAAGATTTAATCTATCAACAACAATAAGATCTAGAAGGACCACCAATTATAGCCACCAAACGCACATGTAGAATCATTTAGACTAGATCATATATCTCTCTAAGCATACAATTGGAAACCCTTAGTAGTCAACTATGCTATTTGCCACAAATATTAGAACAGTCAAACAATTACGGATTTAACGTTCTAAATAACGATATGTGTTTCAATAATCGAACAAATGGCCAGTTTGCATCAATCAATCAAAACACAATTGGTAATAATCACAAGAGATATATAAATAAAAAAGAATTAGTGTAGCGCTCGTTTGATTTATAGAATTTCTCTGAGTATTCTATTTATCGAATTTTATTTATGAGATTATATTTATTGTATTGGTCACGAGGTACTTAAATTATAAATTTAAGTACTCAATCATTTTATTTTAAAACGTTCGTCGTTTGGCGATTTCGGTTTAATCGCATAGTTTGGATTTAACCCGTTCGTTTATTAGAATTTTTTCAATATTATATTATTATTATTTGCTCAATTATTGTTATTAACTGCTCGACATCCTTTGGTTTAGTCTTATTATAATTTAATTAGATGTAGCCTAATTAATATTATAAGTCGTGTAATTTTTTATTTATTACTCACTCCGGGGACATCATCAAACTAACGCACATGGTGACCGTAAATATCCTAACAGCACATCCTATATATAATAATATTACCCAAAACAGTAGGAATATTAATCCAGCGAACTGAACCTCACCCATGTGAATCAAAGTAATATATATTATATATATCTGCCTGTTTAATATCTTACGGGTTAAGAGAACGCAGTAATTAACCGAGGCCTAGTTCATTTACGACGATCAGTATAAAATGAACTTCTCCTCTCTGGGATCCTGTTCAATACATATAAATGTACTAGTGCAACTAATCACTCAAGACAAACTGTACAGTTGACACTACAACCGTTCGGATGGGGTGTTCATGTCCATCTAGGTTGTGAACAACTATTCTTGTTCGCAAGTGACTGATAGAGTGATCTTCGGTTCGCCCGATGACGACCCACCCTATCTAAGTGCAGAACAACAGAACGTAGAACTTGTTTAATCTAACATGATTCTCATTCATAAAGGGTAAATGTGTAATATCATGCAAAGCCAAGCTTTCAATATATAACACTAACACCGCGGTTTGTCGAGCCTCGGGCGGTCATGTGCGTTAGACGCCTGTGATCGCTGATCGTAGTCCTCCTCGTATTCGCGCTCATCGGGCCTAGGTCCCTCCTCCTCGGGTCGATCGCGCCTTGGCTGCCGTGGAGGTGACCGCGTAAAGCGTTGGAAGCCGCGCGCCATCTCCTCGAATCCCCGATTCACGGTTTCCATTAGATCCCGAACCGTAGACTTGGTCGTGTCGATGTCTTTGCTCATACTTCGGACTTGAGCGTCAAGATTATCAATCTTGTCCTTCATCTCTTTGTTGGCCATGGCTTTCTTCTCTTGTTTTCTCTCTTTGCTTCGTGGACTTGTTTTGAAGATCTTTGATTTATTTTTTTTTGATAGGGGGGAACGAAAATAAAGAAGAAGAAAAAGAAAGGGAATGGGGTAGAAAAAGACACACGATCTAGATACTCTCAATGAAAGCACCAATGATGAAGATCGCGTGTCCCGATTGCCGATAAGCCACAAACTCGTGCCTTGAATCGCCGATAGGTGCCTCGTAGGTTCACACAACCGCGCCCCTTCGAAACGATAAAATTGCAAAAGAAATCGAAAAGATATCTAAGGCAAGTGTTTGAACAAAAGTTTGGTTTTTCTATTAATTTCTGGATGAATATTTCGAATGACAAAGGGGCCTATTTATAGGTGCCAAACTAAGTCTATTCCTAATCTAAGAAGAACTCCTAATGCTTGGAAATAAATTAAGTCCTAAGGAATTAAATCACTAATTAAAGCAATAAAATATTAAAGTCCTAAACAATCTAGAAATCATAATGGAATAAGGAAACCAAATATCTAAGGGATCCTGGGAAGTCTTGACTTGTACTCTAAGCCAAACATCCCAACCCTAATCTCGCCGCCTCACGCCCCGACCGTCCGCGCGCCTTGCCTTAGTCCTCGAGGACTAAGGTCGCGCCGCCCGTCCCCGCGCGTGCTTCCCCGCTGCGCGGTCCGCTCGTTTCCTCGCGCCCAGCGGACTCCTCGCGCGCGTTCCTGCCACCCGTAACCTCCTCACACGCGTCCCTCGCGTCGCGCGCGTCCGCGCCACTCACCTTACTCCTCGCGACCGCATTTCGCCCACGCGCTAGCTGTGCGCTCTCTTCTACCGGATCCCCCTCACCGACCACGCTTGCCCCGCACGCGATGGCTTGCGTCTCACCCGCCTGTCGTGCTAACCTCTTGCGCCCGTGATAGGCCCGGCTCGAGGCATTCTTGAGCTGCCTAGCCACATCCGCATCAAGCATCTCGCGCGGCTGGCGCGGGCACGACTGGCTGCGGGGCCTGGCACTGCGGCGCTGCATGCGCGGCCAGTGACCAAGGCCGGCCCTTGTCGGACCTCCGGCGACTTTTTCCGGTGACATGCATGACCAAACATCATAATATGATAAATGTGACATAGGTATGCTATGAAACACTAGTGAACTCCGGGTCCACGTGCATGCTACTCGGTAGGGCTTATACGGCCTGTACGAGCACTTGACATTCGAACCAACATACATAACTTACAAATCTACTCATGGCCGAATGTTATACATCACAAATGATGACTATAATGGCTAACACTTAGGTCATATCATGCATGCATGAGAATGGGCCTCGAGTGGACAAAATAGCATATTTTCGTGAATGATTTGACCAAGATAATGAACTCCATTTATGTTCAAACTTTAACATCATCAAAGATATAATATTTAAGGGTGATTTAACAAACAATCTCGACTTTAATATGATTCGAACTCAAATTTCATTTTTAAGGCCATTAACTTAATAAATTCGAAACTCACATATAATCACATGCATGGCTCGGTTTTTCTACATGAAAAATCATAATATGTCATAAAATAATTTATGAACTCATAAGGCACGAGCTTACCTCGGCTGGAAGTGGAGATTTCGAGTTAGGGCTCAAACTAGGGCTAGGCGCAGCTTTGGAGCTTAAGGTGGACTTGGAGTGGAATTTGGCCGAGATTGGTGGTCTCAAAAGTGTTAGAAAAATCTAAGGAACTCTTAGAAATGTCTAATCCTCGAGAGAAATGGCTTGGAACACGAGGTGGCTGCCTCCTCTCCTTCCCCGATGATGAAGGATCGCGTGTTCCCGACTCGTGACCTTGCCTCGGACGTTGCGTGTGCTTCGGCCTTCGACGAGGGTTGCGGACGATTCGGAGGTTAACTCCTTGTCTTCTCGCGATAGGTGAGACAGCTCGAACGGATGTCCTTGCCAAACTCGTCTTGCTCGAGCTATGCGGTGGAACTCCCTTCTCGTAACAAGGGTTTTGCACTAAATCTCAAAAGAAATCTATTACAAGAAATTGAACACAAGGTTCGACTTTGACAATGGGGCATATTTATAGATGCCAAACTAAGTCTAATCCTACTCTAAGAAGAACTCCTAATGCTTGGAAATAGATAAAGTCCTAAGGAAACTAAATCACTAATTAAAGCTATAAAATATTAAAGTCCAAAACAATCTAGATATCATAAGCAATAAGGAAACCAAATAACTAAAGGATCCTAAGTGATCTTGTCTTGCACTCCAAGTAGGGAAATCCCTAGCCTATCCCTGCGCGCGCCATTCCTACTCCACCTAGGGAAGAAACCCTAGCCTCTGCGCGCACGTCGCCTTGGGTCTGTCCGGCGTGTGTCTTCCCTAAGCCTTGAAGGATCATGCCCGAGCCCGCATCGCCTAGTCCTAATCCGCCTAGGCGTTTACTCGAGGGCGCCTCCACTTTGCCTATTCCTACTAGGAATATGCTCCCGGCTACGTTGCCTGTTCCCGTCGTTGATCTATCACGCGCGTACCAGCACTCAGCTGCTTTTTCTAGTCCTGCGGGGTCTAGTATTCGCGCCTTGCCTATTCCTATGAGGATTAGGCTTGCGCCCCTTGCTTGTGCGATCATCTCGCGTGCTTCCCTCGCGTCTTCTGCCTTGCACCCCAAGTTGCGCAGATCAACCCTAGACGGCGCGGTATTCCTCGCCCACCAAGGACTCGCACCCGTTAGCCATTGCGCGTCCTGCGCGTTGCTGACCTCATCCCGCATCTGCCCCGCCGCGCCACGCATGCGCTCCTGCATTCGCGCGTCATCCCGCTCTCGAGTGGACGACACGAGAGCCTTCCTCCGATTACTGGCTCGCGGACCACGCCCCGTGTCCCGATTGCCCATCGCTGGTTCGACCCCTGCGCCAGCCTCCTTTCGCGAGCCTGGGTATGTCGATCGCCTTAGCCGCGTATGCGCCGACTCGCGTCGCTCACGTCTCCTCCCAGCGCATCCGTGTCGCACTCTCGCGCATATTGCGCACCTTTTCCTCTTGCGTACGCGTGTCTCGATGGTCGACTTGCATACTCTCCTATGCCATTGCGCACGTCTGCACCGTCGTATACGGGCTCATACACGTCTCCATAGCCATGCATACGTGTTATTTGGCCCTTTCCTCGGCCTTCTCGGGTCAACTTGGCACTCGGCCCTTCTCGCCTTCGGGGGTCAAGACCCACATTCTCATCATTCCTCCCCCCTCCGAATGAGTCCTTGTCCTTAAGGACTCGTCAAGTATCTCCATTCGGGACTCGTCGTTCTCCTCGATCACATCGACCTCTTCTTTCTTTTTCCCGACTTCATTGACCTCGGCTATCTTGGCCACGTCCGAAACCTC
This sequence comes from Striga asiatica, assembly GCA_008636005.1. Taxonomy (NCBI): domain Eukaryota; kingdom Viridiplantae; phylum Streptophyta; class Magnoliopsida; order Lamiales; family Orobanchaceae; genus Striga; species Striga asiatica. The sequence continues at coordinate 292,156 of BKCP01005750.1, read as the reverse complement.
CTCGAGCCTTGGAGCTTCGACCACCTCGGCTTCTCCAACCTCGACCTCGACGAAGTAGTCATTGGGGTATATATCGTAGATAGGCGGTCCATCAAAAACTGACTCCTCTTCAGCCTCCTTCCAAAACTCCTCGACCATCATGTGCTCGTCATCAGCGAGGTACACGTCGTAAATAGGTGGCCCTAAGTAGTCGATCGTGAATTCCTCGTCCATGAACACGTCGTCGAACGAAGGTGGGTCCTCAGACTCGACTCGCTCGACCATGGACTTGGTGACCTCGTCTTCAACAAAGCCCGCACAATCGAACGGGAATATGGTCTCCTCGTCATGGTCCTCGTCGACCACGACCATCTCCTCCTCATGGTCCTCGTCGACCACATCTTGTACTTCGACCATGCACTTGGCCTCCTGCTCGAGTTGTTCGACCACAATTTGGTTCGCCTTTATCATGCTCGACCTTGACTTCGACGACCTGGACCCTTACAACGCTTGACTTGCATTTATGGCCCGACACATATTTTTCGGTGCAAGTAAAGCATAGACCCTTGTCTTGTCGCCGGAACATCTCCTCCTCAAAATTCTTTCGCTCGTACAACTCCTCCAAATATTTTTGCTCCTTCGGGGTCACCCTCCTCTCCAATCCTTCCAACTCTCCCCTCTTCGATGCCATTGTTTTGCTTTCATTGATTGCACCCTCTTCTCCCACGAACGCCAACTTGTCTCGATCTCCTCCTTAGAAAACATGCTCATTTTTTATTTTTTTTAAAGACTCGAAAATTAAAGAAAGGGATGGGATAAAGAACACACGATTGATACTCTCAATGAAAGCACCAATGATGAAGGATCGCGTGTTCCCGACTCGTGACCTTGCCTCGGACGTTGCGTGTGCTTCGGCCTTCGGCGAGGGTTGCGGACGATTCGGAAGTTAACTCCTTGTCTTCTCCCGATAGGTGAGACAGCTTGGACGGATGTCCTTGCCAAACTCGTCTTGCTCGAGCTATGCGGTGGAACGCCCTTCTCGTAACAAGTGTTTTGCACTAAATCTCAAAAGAAATCTAACACAAGAAATTGAACACAAGGTTCGACTTTTTCATTTATTCAAGACATTCAAGACATGATATTTTCGAATGACAATGGGGCATATTTATAGATGCCAAACTAAGTCTAATCCTAATCTAAGAAGAACTCCTAATGCTTGGAAATAAATAAAGTCCTAAGGAAACTAAATCACTAATTAAAGCTATAAAATATTAAAGTCCTAAACATTCTAGATATCATAAGCAATAAGGAAACCAAATAACTAAAGGATCTTAAGTGATCTTGTCTTGCACTCCAAGTAGGGAAATCCCTAGCCTATCCCTGCGCGCGCCATTCCTACTCCACCTAGGGAAAAAACCCTAGCCTCCGCGCGCACGTCGCCTTAGATCTGTCCGGCGTGTGTCTTCCCTAAGCCTTGAAGGATCATGCCCGAGCCCACATCGCCTAGTCCTAATCTGCTTAGGAGTTTACTCGAGCGCGCCTCCGCTTTGCCTATTCCTACTAGGAATATGCTCCCGACTACGTTGCCTGCTCCTGTCGTTGATCTATCACGCGCGTACCAGCACTCAGCTACTTTTCCTAGTCCTGCGGGGTCTAGTATTCGCGCCTTGCCTATTCCTATGAGGATTAGACTTGTGCCCCTTGCTTGTGCGATCATCTCGCGTGCTTCTCTCGCGTCTTCTGCCTTGCGCCCCAAGTTGTGCGGATCAACCCTAGACGGCACGGTATTCCTCGCCCACCAAGGACTCGCACCCGTTAGCCATTGCGCGTCCTGCGCGTTGCTGACCTCATCCCACGTCTGCCCCGTCGCGCCACGCCAGCGCTCCCGCATTCGCGCGTCGTCCCGCTCTCGAGTGGACGACACAAGAGCCTTCCTCCGATTACTGGCTCGCGGACCACCCCCCGTGTCCCGATTGCCCATCGCTGGTTTGACCCCTGCGCCAGTCTCCTTTCGCGAGCCTGGGTATGTCGATCGCCTCAGCCGCGTATGCGTCGACTCGCGTCACTCACGTCTCCTCCCAGCGCATCCGTGTCGCACTCTCGCGCGTATTGCGTACCTTTTCCTCTTGCGTACGCGTGTCTCGATGGTCGACTTGCGTACTCTCCTATGCCATTGCACACGTCTGCACCGTCGTATAAGGGCTCGTACACGTCTCCATAGCCATGCATACGTGATTTTGGCTGTAACACCCCGCTTATCAGAGTAAATTTTTCGCAACTTTTACTTCGAATATACTTAATTCTTTCGAAATATTTGGCGACTAACTCGGGATGCTACTCAAACTCATCATCTTGAAAATCCGTTTATCTTTAAACTTTTGTCTAATACTTCTTTATACATAATTAAAACAGATTTCCTTTAAACTTGCATTTAAAATACCATAATCATATTTCTCATAATGGTAAAAACTTGAAATATGAAATTCATTAAAATGCAAATTCAATACTTAATGCGCATAGCGGAAATACTTGAAAATGTGGTTAATTATACAGAATGTTATAAATGTCCGTATTAAAGCTTGTCTTCATCTGAGTCCACTATCCACACCAACACTGCTCCACTCACACCTCCTCTTCGACCTATTACCTGAAACTAAATCTCATGGGGGTGAGTAACGAATATGGATAATCATAAACCGATATCTGATCGGTAACTTAAACTTTTCTCTTATCTTGCCGATAGTTAATTGGATACGTGTGCACACTCTGATGGATATTTCTAAGGCACCTAACGGCCTCCATCAGAACTTAGGATATAATCTCTGAGAACAAATTAATGCCTCCTCATCCCAAGCGTAATAAACTTAAACTTTAGGATATACACTGAGACAACTGATGGTCTCCTCATCCCATCCATATCGTACTCAATGTGATACCCATTCAGGGTCCCCACCTTTTTGTCTTTGAAATCATTTGAAAAACGATAAGTGCTGTACTGGTACTGTATCTACAAGTTACATCAAATATAGACAAATATACTAAGTACTATGCTCATATACTCAATAAGATTTTTAGGATTTTTAACTTGTCCAGATCTTATAGAAATTCATTAAACTTGCTTTTTCTCAAGTTTATACTTAACTTCTCTTTTTATTTATACTTAAGGTCAATTACTTAACCTTGTATAAATCATGTCTTCATATACATTAATATGGTATTATACTTAGCATGTCATAACTCAAATGTGAAAATAACTATATTTCAAATTATACATGATTTAAACTTAAAATATGCTTACTTTTACCAACATCATCAACATGATTTATAAACTTATCTTAACTTAATTTGATCTTTTACTCAATCAAATACTTAATTCCTCATTCTTCATATCTCCAAATTGGCTTATACTAAATTTTCACTTAATTAACTTGAAAGTGAAAATAATCTCAAGCCATATCATCTTTTATTCATAACATTTAATCATGATGTTAATATATCATACATAATACAATCTTTATAAAATTGTATACTCAACATATTACACCAAAACATCATCAAATTACTCATCACTTATATGAGAATTATTCATGATCATCTCATTTTAACAACTTAAACATTTCATGAATATTCTTGTATATATACTTATCTTTAGATATATGCCTTCTTGTATTCATAACTTATTCATTTCTCATCTTTAAATTATGAAACTTAACAGTCATAATCTCAACTTATAATTAGACATGTCCTCAAAATTTCATAATTTTATCATGCATATTCATCAAGTTATGAGAATTTAAATTCAATAGTGAACATAAACTTCATCTTACATGTTCATCTTTAAAAATTCATAACTCAAGCTATATTTTGCCAAATCTCTTAATTCTTGTTTTCATGTACTCCTCTTTTACATAATAATCATTCATTTAAATCATACTCTTCCAGCTTATTCATATCTTTATCAACATCTCATCAAATCAAGTACATATATCATATAATTGATCTTGAACAACTTTAACTCTTTATATTCATAGAATCAATTATAAACTTAACTTCTATATCATGATATACATACTTATAAACATGTAAACTTATTATCAAAACATGAACTTAAGTATGTAACTTTAAGATAAGTAAATTACCTCCTTCTTGCTAGAATAAAAACTTGATTCTTTACTTCAAATTCTTCACTTCTCCAAAGTTTCTACTACTTATCTCTCTTACACTCTTATATAACTTTTGGTACTTAACTTTGGTGCATAAACTCTGATTTTTAGGCCTCTATTTATAGGCACAATTTGCAAGACATCATAATTGAGTGAAGAAATTAACAAAATAAACAATACAAACTTGTAAAAATAAATATAGATAATAAATAGTATTCTTAACTTGTAAACTTCTCCAACCCATAGTCAATGCTTAGAAAGGCCCCTCTTCTGATCCTAATCTGATCTCAATGATTAAATTCGAGATTTAGTGAAAATTCTCCAATTTACGGAACCAAATTCTGACTTAAAACGAACAGTTACCGTAAAATCGAAAATTCTTACAATTTTCGAATTTCCTTCTTTTCTTTTGGCATTTTTCCTTTTTATGCTGAAAAATTTTTCTTATCTTGTAGTCTACTAAAAATATAGAGAGAAATTAATTTAATTTATTTCTCGGAACTGAAATCGGACATATATTCCGACTACAATCGAAAACCGAAAAAAACGAAAATTCTAAAAATTTCATATTTCTCTCTAATAATTTAAATAGACTAAAATGTCTAAATAAATTTTATCACTTCTTTGAACATTTATAACTTAAATGTTCATGGATACTTAACCGAACTCAAGACCTAACTTGTCTTGACTCATTATTCTTTTTCTTTCTCATTCAAACTAGAAATGGCCAAATTTACATCCATTTAGCTAAATAAAATGGAATGTTACTTGAACTTGAACTTCATCTTAAATAACTTATTTCAATTTAATAAACATTAATGTCTAATTAATCCTTATAACTTGATCAATACTCAAAACTAAGCTAGGCTCGAGAATCATTTGCTCGGTAATAATCTTAACTCGTAACCGAACATGCTTGGTTCGGTTCACGACTTATCTTGAATGAGTAATCAAAATATACTCGATTTTTATTATTCGTCATCTTATTATAATTAATCCCATCTTATAAATCCATTTATAAAAATAAACAGACCGGAATTAATTAATTACTGAACTGGCTCGATTACTAAATAAAATTTAACCGATAATACATTCAACTTAAAGTCGAACTTTTAACTGAATAACTTAATAACTGGGCTCGAAACTAGGAACGAGCATTACTAATAAAAGTAATTAGTTCAAACTTAGAACTAAAATAATTACTTTTATTAATTACTGAATGGGATATTACAATCTACCCCCCTTAAAACTATTTCCGCCCTCGGAAATACTGAATCTGAGATATATACAAATTATGTATATATATCTCAGAACTCGAAATATGGAAAACGAGTGCTAACATCAACTTCTCACTCCCCAGTGGCATCTAACGCAATGTGGCGATTCCATTTTATACTTACGAGGAAATATCTCAATTCCTCAGCCAATGAACCTTCTGGTCCAAAACTTCTATCGGCTGGTCCTCGTTGGTTAAATCTTACTGAAACTCATTGTGCAAAAGCACATACTCTGAATCGCACACGCACTCACGTAACATTGTTACGTAAAACTTTATGCACACTGGACAACTTTAGAGAAGAATTGATATAGAATACTTATCTGACTGACTATGCGATACATTGCATACGATTTACCCACTACCCGGGGCCCTTCGGGTGCGGAACATCTATATGCATTGTACCTTAATGTCGATGTCACTTGTCATCATTAACAAGTCACATCGCCATTCTATACTAACATCTTACTATACTAAACTTGCTTCTCTTTCGAGAAACCTTTTTAGTTAATATCACTATTGATATTTTCTAACTTCAACTTCTCCGACTTAACTATAGTCGAGAATTTCGTTGAATTTTCTGTTCTAATGTGAAATAATTTGACCATTCTGTGGTCATACCATAATTCCAATCATTAAGGTTAACTTTATTTACCTTTAATGATTCAACTGTCATAATAATGTCGCAACATCTCACTTATTGCCGACATCTCACATCTGATTTCAATTGCATTAAATGCATACTGGCTGTGCATCTTCTGACATTCGTATAATTTAATCATACCCGAAAACTTATCTCATACTCATCTTTCTTCTATAAACCAACTTGGTAATCCTTCAATCTTCTTCAGCAATGGTCCGAATCACCAATGGATTTAGCACTGCTAAAAGTCCGAAAATTTTATTCTTTTCTCCCTCTTAATATCATAAAAAGAATTTATCGAGTTCGAGTAGAAAGATTGAGAATACTCATGCTCAATAATATCCCAAATGATATAAGATGGCTGATTGAAGCAAAAGTTCATGTATCTGGCGAGTATCCCAATGCATACAAGTATCTGTCAGGTATGGGTAAAAGCACTTTTACCAAGAAACGTAGAGCAAAAAGAATAGGCGGCTGCTATAAATGTGCTCGCTGGAACTGTGACTCTCGTTGTACTTCTTTGGGCTTTGTGTCAAATAATCGAGAAGATAAAATAACTTTCATCAAGAATGGCTTGAGTAAGGAATCTCGGATCAAAATATTCAACAGATTCTTGATACACATTCTAGTGGATATGTGCATCGAGAAATGATGTCTTTATGGCTTCTGTTCAAACATGAAGAATAACTCTATAGTTTGGAAAATATTATTTCCAATTATCATGTTTGTCAACATTGTTCTTAATAGTACCAAAGTACTGTATATAAATCTTATCGCTTCTGACAGATAAGAGTCATTTAAGACTCAACTGCTTTCTTGTCGGAACCTCTCTTCTTTAAAAGGCAAATCTATTTTCTTAGCCAATTATCTCTCATAATAAATGGCTACTGCCGAGTCTTCTCAAGGTTCTAAACTTCTTCATCCCCTCAGAACTGTGTGCATTCTTGGTGGTTCTAAATTTGTAAATGTTCCTCACAACATTTATGTTGTAAGCCAACTGGTGAAAGAATTGGGGAAACATAACATAAACATATTTTATGGAGGAACTAGTATCTATTTCTTTAACAACCTCTTAATGGCTGCTAAATGCTTCGACATCCAGGTGAGAAGTATCCTTCCTTTTTATCTCACTTCATCAAAGGTGGTCAAAGATTCTGCTACTTTGATGATAACTCTTTCAATTTATGACTGCTTGATGTCTATGATATCTAGTTGTGATGCTTTCATCATTCTTCCTGGTGGATATGGAACTTTAATGACTACCTTTATCCTTGCTACTTGGGCAGAAATGAAATTTCATACCAAACCTATTGGTTTGCTGAATTTCAATAACTTTTTCCACCATTTGCTTGGATTTCTAGATGAAGGAGTGTATCAAACTTTTATATCTCCCTTCCAAAGAGAAATATTCAAGTCTGCAAACACATCCTCTGAACTTATCCAGAAGCTTCAAAACAGCATCTCAACAGTTCAAGATTCTGTAGAAACTCCAGGATTCAAACGCAAGCGAGCATTTGATCCTTTAGATCTATCTTTGTGAAACTGCATCCATGATGGGTGGCAGAATTATGGAGTCTTGTGCTCTTGAGACGCACCCTCCCTTTATGAAATATAACTTTGTGCTAATTGAGAATTTGTCTGTATCTCCTTTTTCTGATATTTCTGTACTAACTTCTTAGAAATAATGGAGTTCTCAACAATGTACTTGAATCTTTCTCTAGCTCTTTGCTTTTGACTTTCCATGATATTAAAATTTCTATCTATCAAGTAGATTGATTGTGCAAAATATTCTCTTCTAGTATATACTTGATTCACACATCAATACTACTTATTTCTGGACTGAGATAATTCTTGATTTAGTCAAGATTCTATGCTTCTTAAACTTTAATCAGTTGTGGTCTTGAAACTTTGCCTCGCTGCATTCTTAAAACCACCAACCATTCAACTTAAACAGTATAACCATTAATAAATAGCTATACTAAACTTTAAGGAAATTATTAATTTTCCGAAAACACCTAGCTTGTGCTAGAGTTCCGGTTAATCTTAACTCTTTCTTACTTTTTCTCGCCATTTCTTATTTATGGCTTTAAACTCATCATTTATCTTTTGGGATAAATACTTTCTCCAAGATAAAAACATATTAGTCTTTACTTTATTAAAAAGACTATCTTTAACTTTCACATGTCCAAATTACTCTTGCTTAACTTCAAAAATTCTTCCTAGAAACTTAAATACTTATCTCGGTATCTGGAATGTGTTACTTATTAACTGATATCTTTTAAGGTTCGATTTCAAGTCTCCAGGTAATTCGGACTTAATAACCCTTATTTCAGGTTTCCATAATTTTCCCGGCTACGTGACTATTATATGTCGATACCTTAAAATTATACTCATTGATTTCTGAAAAGTACTTTGTAGACATGTTCTTATTCTACAAGTAATAATATAAATAACTTATAACTTTATCTCGAACTTTGCCACTTTTTAACTCAGGATATCTAACTGATAAGATATCAAAACTTCTGATTTATAAAAATTTGACTATTTTCTTAAAACTTTATTTCTTACGGTTCAGTTTTCAAGCCTACAGGATCTGATCCGGCTTTTTGGTTCTTATTTCAAACCTCCATGATTTTTCCCGTACTTTTGGCTATTATATCCTGAAATAACGTTACTTCTTATACTTGGCTCAAATACATCGTCAATCTTTATAACCAGATCTTAACTTGAATTTTATTCTTATGACTTTACTTAGAATGTTTGAGTTCTTTCTTAATCTAGTCAACTTGATAAACTAGATTTTAAACTTTAATACTTGAACATATAAACAAATTTCTAGAGTTCGTATATATGAATTCTTATTGAGCATAGACTAAGTAAATTTGAATATATTGAAAAACTTGTATAAAACTTTTAACAGCACTTACCTGGTAGTTGACGAGGTGTGAGCGTGGTGTGGTCGGGTTTTCTTGAAACTTCCTGTAAAAACTTTGATTTCTATGAAAACTTTCTCTTTTAGAACTTAACCTTTTAGTATACAGAGCATTTAAAACTCTAGCTCTGATACCACCTGTAACACCCCGCTTATCAGAGTAAATTTTTCGCAACTTTTACTTTGAATATACTTAATTCTTTCGAAATCTTTTGCGACTAACTCGGGATGCTACTCAAACTCATCATCTTGAAAATCCGTTTATCTTTAAACTTTTGTCTAATACTTCTTTATACATAATTAAAACAGATTTCCTTTAAACTTGCATTTAAAATACCATAATCATATTTCTCATAATGGTAAAAACTTGAAATATGAAATTCATTAAAATGCAAATTCAATACTTAATGTGCATAGCGGAAATACTTGAAAACGTGGTTAATTATACATAATGTTATAAATGTCCGTATCAAAGCTTGTCTTCATCTGAGTCCACTATCCACACCAACACTGCTCCGCTCACACCTCCTCTTCGACCTGTTACCTGAAACTAAAACTCATGGGGGTGAGTAACGAATATGGATAATCATAAACCGATATCTGATCGGTAACTTAAACTTTTCTCTTATCTTGCCGATAGTTAATCGGATACGTGTGCACACTCTGATGGATATTTCTAAGGCACCTAACGGCCTCCGTCAGAACTTAGGATATAATCTCTGAGAACAAATTAATGCCTCCTCATCCCAAGTGTAATAAACTTAAACTTTAGGATATACTCTGAGACAACTGATGGTCTAAGGCACCTAACGGCCTCCATCAGAACTTAGGATATAATCTCTGAGAACAAATTAATGCCTCCTCATCCCAAGTGTAATAAACTTAAACTTTAGGATATACTCTGAGACAACTGATGGTCTCCTCATCCCATCCATATCGTACTCAATGTGATACCCATTCAGGGTCCCCACCTTTTTGTCTTTGAAATCATTTGAAAAACGATAAGTGTTGTCTGGTACTGTATCTGCAAGTTACATCAAATATAGACAAATATACTAAGTACTATGCTCATATACTCAATAAGATTTTTAGGATTTTTAACTTATCCAAATCTTATAGAAATTCATTAAACTTGCTTTTTCTCAAGTTTATACTTAACTTCTCTTTTTATTTATACTTAAGGTCAATTACTTAACCTTGTATAAATCATGTCTTCATAAACATTAATATGGTATTATACTTAGCATGTCATAACTCAAATGTGAAAATAACTATATTTCACATTATACATGATTTAAACTTAAAATATGCTTACTTTGGCAAAATTTCAAAATTGGTCCTATAACTTGGCCATTGTCCAAAAAACCACCCCGATATTGACCACTTTCAATTTAGGTCCTATAATTTGTCGATTTCATCAATTTTGGTCCTTTTTATCTGCATCCTGGATTAAAAAGTGACGTGGCATGACGTGTCAGATTTTTAATGTTACATGGCGTGAATATGATCTACGTGGCACATCAATTTTGGTCCTATAATTTGTCGATTTCATCAATTTTGGTCCTTTTTTCATGCCACGTCACTTTTTAATCCAGGGGGCAGATAAAAAAGGACCAAAATTGATGAAATCGACAAATTATAGGACCTAAATTGAAATTGGTCAATATCGGGGTGGTTTTTTGGACAGTGGCCAAATTATAGGACCAATTTTGAATTTTTCCCTGCTTACTTTTACCAACATCATCAACATGATTTATAAACTTACCTTAACTTAATTTGATCTTTTACTCAATCAAATACTTAATTCCTCATTCTTCATATCTCCAAATTGGCTTATACTAAATTTTCACTTAATTAACTTGAAAGTGAAAATAATCTAAAGCCATATCATCTTTTACTCATAACATTTAATCATGATGTTAATATATCATACATAATACAATCTTTATAAAATTGTATACTCAACATATTACACCAAAACATCATCAAATTACTGATCACTTATATGAGAATTATTCATGATCATCTCATTTTAACAACTTAAACATTTCATGAATATTCTTGCATATATACTTATCTTTAGATATATGCCTTCTTATATTCATAACTTATTCATTTCTCATCTTTAAATTATGAAACTTAACAGTCATAATCTCAACTTATAATTAGACATGTCCTCAAAATTTCATAATTTTATCATGCATATTCATCAAGTTATGAGAATTTAAATTCAATAGTGAACATAAACTTCATCTTACATGTACATCTTTAAAAATTCATAACTCAAGCTATATTTTGCCAAATCTCTTAATTCTTGTTTTCATGTACTCCTCTTTTACATAATAATCATTCATTTAAATCATACTCTTCCAGCTTATTCATATCTTTATCAACATCTCATCAAATCAAGTACATATATCATATAATTGATCTTGAACAACTTTAACTCTTTATATTCATAGAATCAATTATAAACTTAACTTCTATATCATGATATACATACTTATAAACATGTAAACTTATTATCAAAACATGAACTTAAGCATGTAACTTTAAGATAAGTAAATTACCTCCTTCTTGCTAGAATAAAAACTTGATTCTTTACTTCAAATTCTTCACTTCTCCAAAGTTTCTACTACTTATCTCTCTTACACTCTTATATAACTTTTGGTACTTAACTTTGGTGCATGAACTCTGATTTTTAGGCCTCTATTTATAGGCACAATTTGCAAGACATCATAATTGAGTGAAGAAATTAACAAAATAAACAATACGAACTTGTAAAAATAAATATAGATAATAAATAGTATTCTTAACTTGTAAACTTCTCCAACCCATAGTCAATGCTTAGAAAGGCCCCTCTTCTGATCCTAATCTGATCTCAATGATTAAATTCGAGATTTAGTGAAAATTTTCCAATTTACGGAACCAAATTCTGACTTAAAACGAACAGTTACCGTAAAATCGAAAATTCTTACAATTTTCGAATTTCCTTCTTTTCTTTTGGCATTTTTCCTTTTTATGCTGAAAAATTCTTCTTATCTTGTAGTCTACTAAAAATATAGAGAGAAATTAATTTAATTTATTTCTCGGAACAGAAATCGGACATATATTCCGACTACAATCGAAAACCGAAAAAAACGGAAATTCTAAAAATTTCATATTTCTCTCTAATAATTTAAATAGAATAAAATGTCTAAATAAATTTTCTCACTTCTTTGAACATTTATAACTTAAATGTTCATGGATACTTAACTGAACTCAAGACCTAACTTGTCTCGACTCATTATTCTTTTTCTTTCTCATTCAAACTAGAAATGGCCAAATTTACATCCATTTAGCTAAATAAAATGGAATGTTACTTGAACTTGAACTTCATCTTAAATAACTTATTTCAATTTAATAAACATTAAGGTCTAATTAATCCTTATAACTTGATCAATACTCAAAACTAAGCTAGGCTCGAGAATCATTTGCTCGGTAATAATCTTAACTCGTAACCGAACATGCTTGGTTCGGTTCACGACTTATCTTGAACGAGTAATCAAAATATACTCGATTTTTATTATTCGTCATCTTATTATAATTAATCCCATCTTATAAATCCATTTATAAAAATAAACAGACTGGAATTAATTAATTACTGAACTGGCTCGATTACTAAATAAAATTTAACCGATAATACTTTCAACTTAAAGTCGAACTTTTAAGTGAATAACTTAATAACTGGGGTCGAAACTAGGAACGAGCATTATTAATAAAAGTAATTAGTTCAAACTTAGAACTAAAATAATTACTTTTATTAATTACTGAATGGGATATTACATTGGCCCTTTCCTCGGCCTTCTCGGGTCGACTCGGCACTCGGCCCTTCTCGCCTTTGGGGGTCGAGACCCACATTCTCATCACCCGGGTTGGGCGCGTGCGAACAAGGCCAAGGTAAGTGTCTCTCAAATTTTCTATCTTTCCTCACTATTATGCTTGGGCTTTAGGTGATCAAAAGTCTTAAAAGGGACTGAGGAAGGGTCCTTAAATAGGCTAGAGGCGGAGTTTACTATGGCTGGTCAAGAGGGGGACATTTTAAGTGGATTTCACCACATCACATGCATGGGGACTTGGGGAGGAGATGGGCACGACTTTGGGTGGATTTTTCAGAGTTTAATGGGGCTGACAAAGTCATAAAATAATGGTGAGAAGGCAGGTCTGGTCGGGGTCAAAGCATGGGGACAAAGGCATGCACTACTTGAATAAAATAATGTTGTGCCCATGCTCCACTTTGGGCTAATCTCTTGTTGACTTAGGCTAATCTTCACTAGGGCCATTTTATCTTAAACTGATCCTCATTAAGTGTGTAATACACGCGTTAAGGGGTCTTGGGTGAAAGTGGGCCGGCACTATGTCATTTGGGCTCAAGAAGTTGGGCTGCCAAAGCTGGCGCTGGGCTGGGCGCTGGGCCCTGGGCGCGGGGACGCGGTGATGCGGATGTGGCTAGGCAGCTCAAGAATGCCTCAAGCCGGGCCTATCACGCGCGCAAGAGGTTAGCGCGGCAGACGGGGGAAACACAGGCCATCGCGTGTGGGACATGCGAGGCGAGCAAAGAGGGTCCGGCGGGTGAAAGCGCGCGACTGGTGCGCGAGCGAAGTGACGCCGCGAGGAGGGATGACGCGCCCGCGACGGATACGATGGGCCAGTGCGTGACGGGAAGCAGTGGCGCGGCAGGTGCCGGGGACGCGCCCGAAGAGTTCGCCGAGGACGCGTGCGCGAGCGATACGCGTAATGGCAGGCACGCGCGCTGAGGGGCGACGCGACCTTAGTCCTCGAGGACTAAGGCAAGGCGCGCGGGCGGTCGGGGCGTGAGGCAACGAGATTAGGGTTGGGATGTTTGGCTTGGAGTGCAAGTCAAGACTTCCCAAGATCCCTTAGATATTTGGTTTCCTTATTCTATTATGATTTCTAGATTGTTTAGGACTTTAATATTTTATTGCTTTAATTAGTGATTTAGTTCCTTAGGACTTTATTTATTTCCAAGCATTAGGAGTTCTTCTTAGATTAGGAATAGACTTAGTTTTGGCACCTATAAATAGGCCCCCTTGTCATTCGAAATATTCATCAAGAAATTAATAGAAAAACCGAACATTTGTTCAAACACTTTGCCTTAGATATCTTTTCGATTTCTTTTGCAATTTTATCGTTTCAAGGGGTGCGGTTGTGCAAACCTCGAGACACCTATCGGCGATTCAAGGCACTGGTTTGTGGCTTATCGGCAATCGAGACACGCGATCTTCATCATTGGTGCTTTCATTGAGAGTATCTAGATCGTGTGTCTTTTCCTACCCCATTTCCTTTCTTTTTCTTCTTCTTATTTTCGTTCCCCTATCAAAAAAAAAAAAAAAATAATCAAAAATCAAAAATCTTCAAAACGAGTCCACGAAGCAAAGAGAGAAAATAAGAGAAGAAAGCCATGGCCAACAAGGAGATGAAGGACAAGATTGATAATCTTGACGCTCAAGTCCGAAGTATGAGCGAGGACATCGACACAACCAAGTCTACGGTTCGAGATCTAATGGAAACCGTGAACCGAGGATTCGAGGAGATGGCGCGCGGCTTCCAATGCTTTGCGCAGTCACCTCCACGACAGCCAAGGCGCGATCGACCCGAGGAGGAGGGACCTAGGCCCGATGAGCGCGAATACGAGGAAGACTTCGATCAACGGTCACAGGCGTCTAACGCACACGACCGCCCGAGGCTCGACAGACCGCGACTCACGCTATCCACCTTCACCGGCATCGATCCCGAGGCATGGCTCAACCGGGCCGTGTAATACTTTAAGCTCAACGAGACCGAGGTTAACGACCGTGCTCGATACGCGGCCTATTACCTAGATGGCGAGGCCAACTTGTGGTGGCAATGGCTCACGAATGTATACCGCAAACGACAGCGAGCCATTAGATGGGGAGATTTCGAGCGAGAGTTACTCACGCGTTTCGAGACCTCCAACTACCATAACTACGATGAGGCCCTTTCGCGCGTACGCCAAACCGGCAGTCTACGCGATTACATGAAGGAGTTCGAAAGGTTGGCATGTCACGTAAGGGACTGGCCCGAGGCTGCATTAGTCGGGGTATTTATTGGCGGGCTTAAGTATGATTTAGCCGCAGAGGTTCGATTGGAGCGGCCCGAGTCGATGCAGGCAGACATGGAGATCGCCCGACGTCGCGACGATCACCTCGCCGCTACGCGAAGGGGACGGGCGGATGCACGCTTTCCCGAGCCACGACGCACGACAAATATCGCGCCCAGCATACGGCCACCAAGTAACGCTCGACCACCTATCCCAGAAGTCAAGCGTCTGTCGCTCGAAGAGATGAGGCGCCGACGCGAGCAAGGCCTGTGTTTCAAATGCGAAGAGAAATTCACGCCGGGCCACCGATGCAAGCAGGCATTTTTAATCGATGTCACGGACTCTGATAACGAGGAAGAACCCGAGGTTGAGGAGAGCGAGGTTCGAACTGAAGTGCTCAAAGATGAAGCTGAAATTTCGATGCACGCCATGGCTGGTACCCGAGGGCCGAGGACGTTGCGGCTACCGGCGTGGGTCAAGGACCGCCGCGTTGTCGTACTCGTGGACAATGGGTCATCCCATAATTTCATCAACACCACGCTATCCCAAAAGCTAAATTTGTCCACCACCACGATCGAACCATTTGAAGTCCGAGTAGCCAATGGTGAACGGTTGAGGTGCACCGAGTCCTATCGCAAGGTGCCAATCAAGTTCCAAGGAGTACCATCAAGGCCGATCTCTACGCATTACCCCTGGTTGGACCCGATGTGGTGTTAGGAGTCCAATGGCTCGAAGGTTTAGGAGAAGTGACCACCAACTACAAAACTGGTGTCATGAAGTTCAAGGCAGGAGAACAGCAAGTCACCTTAAAGGCTAGTGAAGTTAGTGGGACCAAGGAGGTTGGTCTCAAGAGCATAGAGAGAGTTTGGCGCGGAGGTGGCCAAATTTTCGCCGTCGTGGTCGAAGATGCGAGCACGACTACAACCGAGCCTGACATACATCAAAGCGAGGTGCGCGCATTACTCGAGGAGTTTGAGCAAGTCCTAGGGGAGCCTAAGGGCTTGCCGCCGCATCGGGAGTTTGACCATCGAATACCCTTGGTCAATGAGCAGCATGCGATACACGTCCATCCATACCGGTATGCGCACTTTCAGAAGACCGAAATAGAGAGGCAAGTTGGTGAGATGCTTGAGTCCGGGCTCATTCAACACAGCTCAAGCCCATTCTCGTCACCGGTGCTACTAGCCAAGAAAAAGGACGGCACGTGGAGGTTTTGCACCGACTACCGCGCACTGAATGCCGCAACCATTAAAGATCGATTTCCTATACCAAGTGTCGACGACATGCTCGATGAGCTAGGTGGATCCCGTTATTTCTCTAAGCTCGACCTAAGGGCCGGGTACCATCAGATCCGGCTACACAAAGCTGATATCCCAAAGACGGCCTTTCGTACGCACCAAAGACACTACGAGTATTTGGTGATGCCATTTGGGCTATGCAAGGCCCCATCCACCTTCCAGTTTGCTATGAATTCCATCTTCAAGGACCATCTGAGCAAATTCGTCTTGGTATTCTTCGACGACATTCTAGTCTACTCAAAGACGTGGGACGAGCACATAGGGCACTTACGTGTGGTGCTTGAGATCTTGGAGGCTAACTCGTTCTACATCAAGCCGTCCAAGTGCTCGTTTGGACAAGAGATGGTCGAATACCTTGGTCACTTTATTTCACATGATGGTGTGAAGGTCGACCCAAGGAAAATTGAGGCTATGGTCGACTGGTCGAAACCAACCAACCTGACGCAGTTAAGGGGTTTCCTAGGGCTCACAGGTTACTACCGGAAGTTCGTGAAGGACTATGGGTCCATTGCCAAACCATTAACCGAGATGACCAAGAAGGGCGGATTCAAGTGGACCGAGGCAAGAGAGGCTGCATTCGAGAAACTTAAGGGTGCAATGACATCAACACCTGTTCTAGCCATGCCAAGGTTCGAGGTGTTGTTTGAAGTGCACACGGACGCGAGCGATGTGGGCATTGGTGCGGCGCTAGTCCAGGAAGGACGTCCCTTGGCCTTCCTTAGCAAGGCCCTTGGCACGACCCGACTAGGATTGTCCGTGTATGTGAAGGAGATGCTCGCAGTCGTCGAAGCAGTACGATGCTGGAGGCTCTACCTCTTAGGGCGACGCTTTCGGATCGTGACCGATCAACAACCGCTCAAACACTTACTCGAACAAAGGATCGTAACGCCCGAACAACAAAAGTTTGTCTCAAAGCTTATGGGCTTCGACTTCGAGATAGTGTACAGGCCGGGTCGACAAAACGCTGTGGCCGACGCCCTGTCGAGACGGAAGGACGTCGCTGAGCTCGAAGCCATAACCGGGCCGACATGGGCGATATGGGAGGAGATAAGGAGGGCGCAAGAAGGCGACACCCAATGTCAAGACTTTTACTGCGAGCTATAGAGGCACGAGATGCGGCCGTTGCCGATTACGAGCTGCATAATGGTCTCGTGCTACATCGAGGCCGAGTGTATGTCCCGGATAGTGGCAACTCCGCGAGCAAATTTTGCAACACTTCCACGACTCTAAGATCGGCGGGCACTCAGGATTCTATCGTACTTGGATGAGAATGGCCAATACCTTCTTTTGGCCAGGGCAGCAAGGCGCAGTTCGGGAGTATGTCGCGCATTGCGACGAGTGCCAGCGCACTAAGGCTGACGCACGACAACCGAGTGGTCTATTGCAGCCTTTACCCGTGCCCGAGAATATCTGGGAGGACATCACCATGGACTTCATCGAGGCGCTGCCTATCTCTAATGGGTTAAATGGGGTCATGGTCGTAGTCGATCGACTGACGAAGTACGCACACTTCGTACCAATCACGCATCCCTACACGGCAAAGTCTATCGCCAAGCTTTTCATTGAGTACGTCATGAAATTGCATGGGGTGCCACGCTCGATTGTCTCTGATCGTGACCGGATTTTTATGAGTAGCTTTTGGTCTGAGTTCTTTAAGCTCTAAGGGACCAAGCTCTCAATGAGTTCTGCCTATCACCCACAGACAGATGGCCAAACCGAGGTGACCAACCGCACGATAGAGCAATACTTGCGGTGCTATGTGCACCAATTTCCAAAGAAGTGGGAAAGTTTTCTACCTTGGGCCGAGTATTGGTACAACACCACTTACCACGAGTCGACCAAGGCTACACCATTCGAGTTGGTGTACGGGCGCAAACCACCTACACTCGTAAATTATTCAGAAAGAGTTGCTATCAATGATGAAGTGGGGCGAGAACTTGAGGAGAGAGACTTAATGTTATGAGAACTGAAGAGGACTCTCGAGGGGTCGATTAACCGCATGAAAACCTTTCATGACGGCAAAAGGCGCGAAGAGAGTTTTGAGCCAGGCGAGTATGTCTATTTGAAGTTGCGGCCCTTTAGGCAGTGAACGACGGCGCAAAGGGCTGCGACGAAGCTCGGGGTACGCTATTACGGGCCGTACCAAATTTTGAAGCGCATAGGGCAAGTAGCTTATCGCCTAGAGTTACCGGAGAGTTCGCACATCCATCCAGTCATACACGTCTCGCAGCTCAAAAGAAGCCTAGGAGAGGCGCACAAGTGGTGCGAAGAGCTTCCCGCGACGGCAACGGATAGGCGGGCTATTGTGAGGCCTAGCCGTGCGATCGAATATCGCCAAGTAAGGAAGGCGGGGCGCTACCGTTGGGAGGTGTTAGTCGAGTGGGAAGAATTGCCATCGGAGGAGGCTACGTGGGAGGATGTAGATGAGATGCGCGAGCAGTTCCCTGATTTCATCCTTGAGGACAAGGAAGCGCTTGAAGGGAACGGGAATGATGCGGATGTGGCTAGGCAGCTCAAGAATGCCTCAAGCCGGGCCTATCACGCGCGCAAGAGGTTAGCGCGGCAGACGGGGGAAACACAGGCCATCGCGTGTGGGACATGGGAGGCGAGCAAAGAGGGTCCGGCGGGTGAAAGCGCGCGACTGGTGCGCGAGCGAAGTGACGCCGCGAGGAGGGATGACGCGCCCGCGACGGATACGATGGGCCAGTGCGTGACGGGAAGCAGTGGCGCGGCAGGTGCTGGGGACGCGCCCGAAGAGTTCGCCGAGGACGCGTGCGCGAGCGATACGCGTAATGGGCAGGCACGCGCGCTGAGGGGCGACGCGACCTTAGTCCTCGAGGACTAAGGCAAGGCGCGCGGGCGGTCGGGGCGTGAGGCGACGAGATTAGGGTTGGGATGTTTGGCTTGGAGTGCAAGTCAAGACTTCTCAAGATCCCTTAGATATTTGGTTTCCTTATTCTATTATATGATTTCTAGATTGTTTAGGACTTTAATATTTTATTGCTTTAATTAGTGATTTAGTTCCATAGGACTTTATTTATTTCCAAGCATTAGGAGTTCTTCTTAGATTAGGAATAGACTTAGTTTGGCACCTATAAATAGGCCCCCTTGTCATTCGAAATATTCATCAAGAAATTAATAGAAAAACCGAACTTTTGTTCAAACACTTTGCCTTAGATATCTTTTCGATTTCTTTTGCAATTTTATCGTTTCAAGGGGTGCGGTTGTGCCAACTCGAGACACCTATCGGCGATTCAAGGCACTGGTTTGTGGCTTATCGGCAATCGAGACACGCGATCTTCATCACGCGGTCTGGGCGCGAGGGCGCGTGCTGGGTTGCGCGGGGAGATGTGCTGCGCGTGGGAAAATGACTTTGGGCTGAGTTCATTACTTGTTGAGCCTTCCTTGCTGATTTCCATACTTAGAAAAATACTAGGACTAATGTGCTATGGCTAGGACAAGCCTTGGGCTCGGTAGGGTGCATGGGCGCGGCTAAGGCGCGGGTACGGGACTCGGGCATGGGGCTCGACTAGGGCTCAATCCTAAAATGTTCAAGACTTTAACTTTGGTACTTTTACACACTTAGAAAATTATTCTAAGTATAAAAATACCAATATTTGGCTAGGGTCAGAATTTACTCAAAAATTAACTCGGAACCAAACTAGGGTTCGGAGTCGATAATTACTCGGATTGACTTGCTATTATTTAACAACCCACATTAATGGATTAATCTTAACTTAAAATTGATATAGAAATATTCCAAAGAATAATCTATCATTTTTGAGCATTTAGCATATAAATTAATATAACTCGGTAATTTTTAAAAATTACGAATTTCACTTATAGTCGAGCAGTGAAATCGCTCTTAATATTATTACTGATTTGGGGCATTACAACCTATCCTCCTTAAAATATTTCCGTCCTCGGAAATAAAAAACTAAGGTGCTAGGCCAGAACTCCTACTACAAAACTATATACATTACAACATAAAATAGAAAGTACATATATGTACAACTGAAAATCTCAAAACTCGAAATCAGGATAACGAGCTTTGATCTCGGTCTCTCTCTCCCAAGTGGCTTCCGACTCGTCGTGGCGACTCCAACAAACTTTGACGAGCTCTATATCTCTATTCCTCAGCCGACGGACCTTTCGGTCCAGAACTGCTACCGGCCGCTCATCATATGTCAGGTTCTTCCCGACCTCTAGCCCGTCAAAGTTCACTATGTGGCTCGGGTCATACACGTACTTCCTCAACATCGACACATGGAAGACGTTGTGTACATCCGAGAGCTCTGGGGGTAATGCCAGACGATAGGCGCTGACACTAACTCGTTCGAGAATATCAAAGGGCCCTATGAATCGGGGCTGCAGCTTCCCCCTCTTCCCGAATCGGACGACGCCCTTCATCGGCGTGACCTTCAGGAACACCTTATCTCCCTGCTCAAACTCAAGCTCCCTTCTACACTTGTTAGCGTAGGCCTTCCGTCGGCTCTGAGCCTCTCTCAATCTCTCTCGGATCTTGACGACCTTCTTCACTGTGTCCTCGATCAACTTGGGACCGAGAACCTGCTTCTCGCCAACCTCATCCCAAAAAAGGGGTGAGCGGCACTTGCGACCGTATATAGCTTTGAACGGTGCCATCTTAATCGACGAGTGATAGTTGTTGTTATAGGCAAACTCCACAGTGGGTAATAACTCCTCCCACGAACCACCACGCTCTAGAACACAAGCTCGAAGCATGTCTTCGAGCGTCTGAATGGTCCATTCCGACTGTCCATCGGTCTGTGGGTGATATGCGGAGCTAAACTTCAACTTTGTCCCCATGGACTTGTTCAGACTCTCCCAGAAATGGCTTGTGAACCTGGGATCTCGATCTGATATAATCTCGGCAAGAACGCCATGGAGTCGAACGATTCCCTAGAGGTACGTCTCAGCTAGCTGCTCCATGGACATGTCCATTCTGACGGGCATAAAGTAGGCCGACTTCGTCAGTCGATCCACTACTACCCATACTGCATCGTGGTGCTTGGCCGACATCGACAATCCCGTGACAAAGTCCATGGTCAGCTTTTCCCACTTCCACTGCGGGATCTCTAAAGGCTGTAAGAGACCCGGTGGAACCTTGTGCTCGGCCTTCACTTGCTGGCAGATCAAACACTTCTCGACAAACTCGGCAACAACTCTTTTCATCCCCTTCCACCAGAATGACCTTTTCAGGTCGTGATACATCTTGGTGCTACCGGAATGCGCCAAGTATGGAGCACTATGCGCCTCTGTCAAGATCTCCCTCTTCAGGGCCTCGACATTCGGCACAACTATTCTGCCCTTGTATTCCAAGGCACCATCAGTGCCTCGGTAGAAACCAACTCCTCCGGCATGAATCTTTGCCCCCATCGTACGAACGAACTCGTCGAAGGCTTGATCCTACCGGATCCTGTCTCGTAACATGGGCCACATCCTCATTGCTCGAATACCTCCCACAACTGGCAACTTGGGAGGTGATTCAACCACTTCTAGCTGCATCCGAGCGAACTCATGAATCAACTGACGCTGCTGAGTTATCATACAGGTCAGCTCGCCCTTTCCCTTCCGGCTGAGGGCGTCGGAAACTACATTCGCCTTGCCCGTGCAACACCCCGCTAACTAGGGCCAAATTTTCGCAAATTTTAACTCTTTCGAAAACTCTTATAAATTTTTTTCAAAATCATTTGCAAACTATCTCGGGATGCTGCTAAGGACTTTTCTGCTTAAAAACCCGTTTCTTTAACCTAGGTCTAACGACTAGTTTAGACTTAAAGAATTCAGGTTTATATTTTTACGAATCATGCATATTAGTCTGGACCCGTTCGTACTGGCGAACCGGGTAAAATTATTTAAGTCTGATAATAAAGTCATGCATGTTCGAAATTAAACGCAAGCATAGAAGAAGTCTAAAATACGTGGTTATAATAGTTTACAAAACAGCTTAAACAAATGTCCCGGGAACAGCTTTCGTGCGGAACTCACGACCACCACCTCCACAGCTCGTCTCACGCCTGCCCGCCGACCCTGTCATCTGAAATTAAAAAGTGGGGGTGAGTAGGTCCACTTGTATTCCATAAAAACCCATTCTAAAGTAAACAACAATATTAATAATGATATCACAGACTGGTATATATAAGTAAACTGTAACTCCCGGAACTCTCTGGCCGGTAACTCCCGGAACTCTCTGGCCGGTAACCGTGTGCACACTCGATGGTATAACTAGGGCAAACTGGGCCACCACCAGAACTTAGGGAAAGCAAACTTGGCCTTAACCCAAAGTGGATAAAACTCATATACATACCTAAACGTGATATCGACTATTAAACTCAATGTATAACCCAGACTGGGTCCCCACCTGATTGGTTTTGAAAATGAGTAAGTGCGGCTGTGCTGGTAGCTGACTCCTCAAGCTACATAAAAAAATATAAGCAAACAAATATACTAAGTACTATGTTCGTCATTTGCTCAAAAATATGCTAGGATGCTCTACTCTATCAGATTACTCATATGGATATAAAGGAGCGCTCTAAGGGTTCACTGAAATAATTCTAAGTCCGGAAATTATACTGATATGCTTAACGGATCTGGTTTGACTCGGAAAAAAAGAAATATACTTAGATTTCGGAATAAGACTCGGACCGAAAATCACGAACCCAAACAGACTCGAACCGCCGACTAAACCGGCCAGTTCGCTAACTGGCTGAACCGGGTCGGGCTGGACCGGACCGGGTTGGACCACCGGTTCACACTGGACCGGGTGGTCATGGGCTGCTCGGACTGGCCGGGCTCGATCCCGAGTCGGGCCTGCTAGGGCCATGGCACGGCGCTGGGCACGAGCTGGGTGCGACCGGGCACGGTACTAGGCGCTGCTGGGCGCGGGCTGTGCGGCTGGCACGGGCCCTGGCACGACTGGTGCCACTAGGTGCGGCTGGGCACGACCGAGAGTCACTGGGTGTGCTGGCGTGCTGCTGGGCACGGTCGAGCACGAGGGACGCGGGAACTAGCGCGTACCCGGGTTGACTGGGCACTAGGCGTGCGGCTGGCACGACCCGAGTGCGACTGGCGCGAAGACTGACGCGGCCAGACACTACTCGCGCGGCTCGGGCGCGGCTAAGGCTGTCAGAGTGCTGTCGGGCAACCCTGTGCACGCGGGCGTGCTGTTGGGCACGTCCCGGGCCAACTGACTGCTCGGGCGTGCTGCTGGGCACGTCCCGAGGCCTCTGAACCTGACTCGGGGTCACTAAGGCACGGCACTGGACACTCAGGTGCGCTGCTGGCACGACCCGAGGTCGACTCCGCGTGGGACAGCGCTGCCGGGCGCTGTCGGAGGTGCTCTGGCGCGACTGGCGCTGAGTCCTCGCGGGTTGACACGGACAGGCGCTGTTGGGCGCTGTCTCGTGCGCTGGGACTGTGTGATGCGTATGTGGTCATTGACCCGTTCGAGCGCGAGGACGAGGCCTACGATGACCAAGGGAAAATATGCGCAAGCCGTCGGGACAGGCCGAGAGGCCGTGGCAAGAAGGTGCGTCCGCGCGTAAAATGGCGCGCGCATAATAGGCGCACGGTACGCGCACCGGCAATACGCGTAGGCCCGGTGATGAGGCGCGCGGGCCAGCGATGCGCGAGGGAAGGCCACGCGACAGGGGACTCACGCGGGAGAACACGAAGGTCGACCAAGACACGAGGGTCGACCACACCAAGGTCGACCACACGACGATCGACCATGCGAGGGTCGAGCGTGCGAGGAACGAGTACGCGCGAAGAAGCATGAGAGGAAGGCGATGACCATGCGATGGACGAGTGGGACAAAGGACACGAGCAGATGGCGTATCACGTGTCGAACACTCGGGGTCAGGTCGACGCGCGGAATATAGAGCGCGCGCGTAGCACGATGGGGCGCACGCAGAACGCGGTCGACGACGCGCGAGACGCGGGGGCACAGGCGAGCGCAAGTCCCCCGAGGACTAGGAGTAGCACGACCTGGTTAGGGTTGGGACCGGCGTGCGGCGCAAGCAATAGGGGAGGATCCGGTTTTATTAGTATAATTAGGACTCTAGTTTGGTTAGGAGATCTTGAATAAAGACATGTGCCTATTTAGTTAATTAATTATTTGGTAAGTCTTAGATATTAAGATATTTAGTTTCCTTAGGAGTTTATTCTCTTTCATAATTTAGAATTCTAGTTAGTATAGGATTAGATCTACTTAGTCCCTGTAAATACTACCCATTGTCATTCAATTTTTATCATTCAAGTAATAAGAAAAATCGATCGTTTCGATCACCAAATCTCGTGTGTGATTTACATACAAAATCGTGCTAGAAATAGGACCAACATCCAATTTTCTTCACACCTATCGCGAAATACGAAGGCGTCGGCGCGCGTATTAGCAACTTATCGCTTCGAGACCAAGGCGTCGGCGCGGGTTTCACGGCAAATCGAGTTGAGCGGATACACGATTTTCATCATAGGTGCTTTCATTGAGAGTGTTTGATCGTGTATCAAGTTAAACTTTTCCTTTCTCTTTCAAATTTTTCTTTCTTTTTTTTTTCGTGCGTGATTCAAAAAAAAAATAAAAAAAAATGACGAACTCGCATAAGGACCGGATCGAGCATTTGGAGAGCGGATTAAACTCCGTGATCGAGGACGTGCAAGGTTTGAAGGTCGACATGAAGGTTGTACAAGATGGTCAACACGCCACATACAACTAATTGGCGAAGCTCGAGCAATCCATAACCGCCGAATTTGCTAAGCTTCGACGGCATGGTCGAAAGTCGTCGAGAGACCCTACACTTGGGTCATCTTCGGGGGAGTCCTCATCTTCGGAGGACGAGGGTAGCACGTATGAGGACAAGACGGACCACCGGTCTCAAGGGTCTAGGGGTTCACGGCACCACAAGGAACGAAGGGTCGAGAAACCAAAGATTGCGCTTTCCACGTTCAAGGGAGAGGATCCGGACGCATGGTTGAGTCGAGCGACTCAATATTTCGATCTCAACGAGACTCCAAAGGTTGATCGAGTTAAGTACGCCGCACATTACCTTGATGGCGAGGCGAATACGTGGTGGCAATGGATGTCGCATGCGAAGAAAGGCAAATGACTGAAGTGGAGAGAGTTCGAAAAGGGGCTGATCAAGAGGTTTGGGTCGTCTGAGTATTATGATTTTGATGAGGCCTTGACACGAATTAGGCAAACGGGTAGCCTAAAGGACTACCAAAGAGAGTTCGAGCGCTTAGCGTGTCATGTACGCGATTGGCCGGAACGAGCACTCATAGGCGCGTTCATTGGTGGCCTTAAGCCGGATCTTGCTGCTGAAGTTAGGCTCGAGAAGTCACGAAGCCTACAAGAAACCATGGAGGCTGCACGCATGCGCGACGATCACTTGGCCGCGGTGCGCAAGACGGGCCGATCGAGCACGCGCGATGGCGAGACACGGACGGAAGTACGCGCGGAGCCAACGCGAACGGAGTCGCGAACGTACCCGGAGCCCATGCTCAAGGCGGGGAGTTCAGCGACGATTGGCCGGGAAAGGATGTCCGAAGAGGAAAGGCAGCGTCGGATAAGCAAGGGTCTATGTTTCCGTTGCAACGAGAGGTTTACGCCGGGTCATCGGTGCAAGCAACAATTATACATCATGGATGGTGACGAGGAAGAACCCGAGGAAGAGGAAACAAGGCGCTATGTCAAGGAGGACTTGGAAATTTCGGTCAATGCAATGTCGGGAGTGCACGGGCCGAGAACCATTAAGTTGCCCGCCTCGGTCCGGGGACGATCTACCGAGGTGCTAGTCGATACCGGGTCGTCCCACAATTTTATTAGTGCCATACTATCAGACGCATTGAAGTTACCGGCAACAAAGGTGGAGCCGTTCGACGTGAGAGTCGCCAACGGGGAAAGACTACGATGTCGTGAGTATTATCGAGACGTGCCCATCAATCTTCAAGGCGAGATCATTCAAGCCGACCTCTATTCATTACCATTGGTGGGGCCCGATATAAATCTTGGAGTACAATGGCTAGAGGGACTTGGAGAAGTCAAAACAAATTATAAGGAGGGAATAATGGAATTTTATTCAGATAATAGGTTGGTCATGTTAAAAATCAAGCCAAGGGGAGCAAACCATAGTGCGGAGCTACGATGGATAGAACTAGTAGAGGAAGAGAGCAAGCACGAGTACTATTTTCCAATCCTTGAGGACAAGGATTTGCTTAAAGGGAGCGGGAATGATGCGTATGTGGTCATTGACCCGTTCGAGCCCGAGGACGAGGCCTACGATGACCAAGGGAAAATATGCGCAAGCCGTCGGGACAGCCCAAGAGGCCGTGGCAAGAAGGTGCGTCCGCGCGTAAAATGGCGCGCGCATAATAGGCGCACGGTACGCGCACCAGCAATACGCGTAGGCCCGGTGATGAGGCGCGTGGGCCAGCGATGCGCGAGGGAAGGCCACGCGACAGGGGACTCGTGCGAGAGAACACGAATGTCGACCAAGACACGAGGGTCGACCACACGACGATCGACCATGCGAGGGTCGAGCGTGCGAGGAACGAGTACGCGCGAAGAAGCACGAGAGGAAGGCGATGACCATGCGATGGACGAGTGGGACAAAGGACACGAGCAGATGGCGTATCACGTGTCGAACACTCGGGGTCAGGTCGACGCGCGGAATATAGAGCGCGCGCGTAGCACGATGGGGCGCACGCGGAACGCGGTCGACGACGCGCGAGACGCGTGGGGCGTGGGCGAGCGCAAGTCCCCCGAGGACTAGGAGTAGCACGACGCGGTTAGGGTTGGGACCGGCGTGCGGCGCAAGCAATAGGGGAGGATCCGATTTTATTAGTATAATTAGGACACTAGTTTGGTTAGGAGATCTTGAATAAAGGCATGTGCCTATTTAGTTAATTAATTATTTGGTAAGTCTTAGATATTAGGATATTTAGTTTCCTTAGGAGTTTATTCTCTTTCATAATTTAGAATTCTAGTTAGTATAGGATTAGATCTACTTAGTCCCTATAAATACTACCCATTGTCATTCAATTTTTATCATTCAAGTAATAAGAAAAATCGATCGTTTTGATCACCAAATCTCGTGTGTGATTTACATACAAAATCGTGCTAGAAATAGGACAAACATCCGATTTTCTTCACACCTATTGCGAAATACGAAGGCGTCGGCGCGCGTATTAGCAACTTATCGCTTCGAGACCAAGGCGTCGGCGCGGGTTTCACGGCAAATCGAGTTGAGCGGATACACGATCTTCATCACTGTGGTGCCTCGCGAGCGCTAGGCGCGGGCACGGGCAGAGGCACTGCCTGGCCTCTGTGACGCGGCACGGGCACGGCACACGCGACTGGCACGGCTGGTGACCCTTGCCGGTCCTTTGCCGAACTTCCGGCAACTTTTCCGGGGATAACTGAACCAAACCAACTTAATATGACATAATATACTCAAAAATGCCAAAAGTCACTGAGGGACCTCGGTTGGTTAAGGAGGTGGGCTTATAGGGCCGATTAGGCACGAGACCACACTAGGGCACAAAAATGAACATGCTCAACATGAAAATTGACTTAGGGCCGAATGATATACATCAAAAATCATGGCTAATGAGGCTAGGACAATGGCTATAACATGCATGCACATATACTTAGGTTCGGGGGTGAAAATGGCTCGATTTCACATAACAAATTGACCGAACAAATGAACTCAAAGCATGAAACTGTTTTAACCATGTCATACTCATGATTTTTGAGGATTTTTAAGCTCATGATCTCGGCCATATCATGCATGTGCTAGAATTTCCGAAATTAGGGCTTGCATTTTCGAAAAATCATATCTCTTACTTAAGTACATGCATGGCATCATTTTATCACATGATAATTCCTATTTTATCATGAATAAGTTAGGAAAATTGGTTGACACGAGCTAACCTTGCTCAGAAGTCGAAATGAAGCTAATGGACTTTGCTCGGGGATCTCGCGGCACTAGGAACTTAGCCTCGGCTATGGGGCTGAAATGGCTGAAAGGATACACTCTGGAAACTTAGAAAATTCCAAAAAACTTTTAGAAAATGCTAAGCCTCGAGAGGTATGGCTGGAACAAGCTGGAACACGAGTTCTTCTCTTCCCCGGAGCACACGCGCGCGCGGCAAGGCTAGGCACTAGCTTTCGGTTTCTTACTCTAACTCTCGAAATGTTTAAGTGTTATTAGGTGTCCAAGAGCTTAAACATCATTGAGGAATTACCCTTAAATAGAGGACATGGGCGGATGAACCAAAGCCTTCAAATGGGAACAAAATGGCATCACATGTGCGCATGGGACAAGGGATCATGGTGCACGGATTATGGGGCTGACTTTGCACGGTCTTGGAGGGAATATGGCAGGGTATCCAACAATAAAATATGCCTTGGACAGGTCTTGGTCGGGTTGCAGGTAGTGGGGGACAAGGCACAACATAAACAATTGCAAATGGCCCCTCCACTCACATTAAATTAATGCTAATGTCCATGTGATTATCCTTAACATTCCTTAGGGATTCTTAAGCCTAATTAATCCTCCATTAACCCCTTAATACTCGCATGACGTTGGGCCCTAGAGAAGTGGGCCGAAATTTATGGATTTGGGCTCAAGAAGTGAGGTGGTACGCTGCCAGCGCTGGGCCTAGGCGCTGCTGGGCCCTGGGCGCGAGCTGGGCGCGGGAACTGCAGGGCTGCGCGCGAGAAACAAAACTTGGGCCGAGACCATACTTATGCATGGCTGAAGATAAGTGTTACCAACACTTAGAAAAATACACCATCTCATTCGGTCATGACCAAAGCCTTAGCATGGTGTCACGAGAGGTTAGCATGCGCATTGCTTGGGCTCGGCGCTAGGGACTTGGCCCGAGAAGAACTTGCTCGGGTAAATGCTGATATAAGGAGCCCCTATACATAGAAAAATTCCAACCAACACTCGGCTATGAATAGGACCATCTTGGCACGGCTTTGGTGCGCACTTGCGAACCTTGGCGCGAGTGACCTTGACCACGCACGAGCTTGATGCGGTTATACTAGGCTGAGGAAAACGATGACTCGGGCTTGATAAAAATGATCTCATACTTAGAAAATATTCTAAGTAAGGTTATGAGCATGGCTAGGGCTTGAACAAGACTCGAGACTACTAGGGCTTGAGAATTGGCTAGGCGCGAACTAGGCGCGATACTCGTGACCGAACGACTCGGTTCCGGACACTGCTCAACTTAGACGATTTATCAAAACATACTCGCTTTTGATTATTCGTCAACTGAAATAATTAATTCTGACTGAATAAAATCCATTGATAAAATAAATGGACCGGAATTAATAACTGGGATTGAATAGCTGATAACTAGGCTCGGAACTCAAGACGAGCAGTATTAATAAAAAGAAATAGCTCAACTGGGAACTAAAACTGTCATTTTTATTAATACAGAACTGGGCTATCACAATCTATCTCCCTTAAAATATTTCCGTCCTCGAAAATACTAAACTGGAGAAATTCATACAAGAACTGAAAATATATACAACTGGGTACAATCAAAATTGAAAATCTGGGAAACGAGCTCTGATGTCTGCCTCGCGCTCCCAAGTGGCATCTGAATCTCCGTGGCGATTCCACCTGATACGAACGAGGGGAACGTCTCGGTTCCTGAGCCGTAGGACCTTTCTATCCAGAACTGCTACCGGCTGCTCCTCGTAAGTCAACTTTGGCTGAAGCTGAATCTCGCTATGCTGAAGCACATGCTCGGGATCGCACACGTATGGGTTTAGCATCGAAACGTGGAACACGTTGTGCACGCCAGCCAACTCGGGAGGCAGAGCTAATCGATAGGCGACTTCGCCCACTCGCTCGAGAACCCCGAACGGGCCTATATAGCGAGGATGCAACTTCCCTCTCTTCCCGAAGCGAACGACACCTCTCATCGGTCGAACCTTCAGGAATACATGATCTCCGGGCTCAAAATGCATCTCTCGTCTATGCTGGTCGGCTGAGGACTTTTGCCGACTCTGAGCTGTCTTGAGCCTCTCTCTGATCCAGGCTACCTGCTCAACTGTCTCCTCAATCAACTTCGGACCGAGTACTCGTCGCTCTCCGACGTCATTCCAATACAGGGGCGACCGACACTTGCGGCCATAAAGCGCTTCGTAGGGAGCCATCTGAATAGATGCCTGATAACTGTTGTAATAGGCGAATTCAACTAGTGGCAGCCACTTCTCCCACTTAGCACCTCTGTCCAGAATCAAGGCTCGGAGCATATCCTCGAGCATCTGGATCATTTTCTCGGACTGGCCGTCCGTCTCTGGATGGTAAGCCGAACTGAACTTTAGCTGGGTGCCCATCGCCTCATGCAAACTCTCCCAGAATCGGCTGGTGAATCTGGGATCTCGATCGGATATGATTGTAGCGGGCACTCCGTGGAGTCGAATAACACCACGGGTATATATCTCGGCAAACTGCTCCATCGACATGGTCATTGCCACAGGCATGAAATGTGCGACTTTCGTCAGCCTGTCTACCACTACCCAAATCGCGTCATGATGCTCGGACGACTTAGGTAGTCCCGTGACGAAGTCCATGGTGACCTCTTTCCACTTCCAGCTGGGAATCTCAAGTGGCTGTAGCAGACCTATGGGTCTCTTGTGCTCGGCCTTAACCTGCTGACAGACCAAGCACTTCTTTACGAAGTCTGCTACATCTCTCTTCATTCCTCGCCACCAGAACGACCTTTTCAGGTCGTGGTACATCTTGGTACTCCCAGGGTGGGCTAGATACGGCGCACTGTGGGCCTCAGTCAGGATTTCCTTGCGTAATGTCCCGACCTTCGGCACAACCACGCGGCCTCTGAATTCCAAGGCTCCATCTGTGCCTCTGTAAAAGCCCTCTATGCCTCCGGCGTGAACCTTCGCCTCTAAAGTGCGAATGAACTGATCGCAGGATTGCTCCCACTGGATTCTGTCTCTCAGCATGGGCTGAACTCGCATCGAGCTAACACTCCCCGAAATCTCCTTAGAAAGTGAGTCGACGACCTCAATCTGCATCCGGGCAAACTCTCGGATAAGCTGGCGCTGATCGGTGATAGAACAGACTGACTCACCCCTCACCTTACGGCTTAGGGCGTCTGCTACCACGTTCGCCTTCCCCGGATGGTACTGTATGGTGCAGTCATAATCTTTCATAAGCTCCAACCATCGCCTCTGGCGCATGTTGAGCTCCTTCTGTGTGAAAATATACTGCAAACTTTTGTGATCAGTAAAGATCTCACACCGACCACCATACAGATAATGGCGCCAAATCTTGAGTGCATGGACAATCGCTGCCAATTCTAGGTCGTGCGTAGGGTAATTCTGCTCATGGGGCTTCAACTGGCGTGAAGCGTACGCAAGGACTTGGCCATCTTGCATCAACACACACCCAAGACCCTGCTTCGAGGCATCACTATAGATGGTGAAACCTCGAGTAGGATCCGGAATAGTCAACACTGGAGCCGTCGTAAGCCTCTTCTTGAGCTCCTGAAAGCTCTCCTCACAACGACTCGTCCACTCAAAATTCACAGATTTCCTCGTCAACTTGGACAAGGGGAGGGCAATCTAGGAAAATCCCTCGATAAATCTGCGATAGTACCCTGCTAGACCGAGAAAACTGCGGACCTCGGTGGGACTTCTGGGCGCTGACCAGTTCCGAACTGCGGCAATCTTCGCCGGATCAACCTCAATGCCTCTCTCGGTGATGATGCGGCCTAAAAATGCCACTCGCTTCAACCAAAATTCACACTTCGAGAACTTGGCGTACAACTTTTCTCGTCTAAGGGTCCCGAGAACAGCCCTCAGATGCTGCTCATGCTCCTCCAAACTCCTGGAGTAGACCAAAATGTCATCAATGAAGACGATAACAAATTGGTCTAAGTACGGATGGAACACCCGATTCATCAAGTCCATGAACACCGCCGGCGCATTACTCAGACTAAACGGCATAACCACGAACTCGTAGTGTCCATATCTCGTCCGGAAAGCAGTCTTGGCTACATCGGACTCCTTAATCTTCAGCTGATGATAGCCGGAGCGTAAATCGATCTTGGAAAATATGCGAGCTCCTCTCAGCTAGTCAAACAAGTCGTCTATCCTGGGGAGCGGATACTTATTCTTCACCGTTAACCGGTTGAGATCCCGGTAATCGATGCACATTCTCATGGATCCGTCTTTCTTCTTGACGAATAGGACGGGTGCTCCCCAAGGTGAGACACTGGGTCGGATAAAATGGAGTTTCAACAACTCCTCGATCTGCGTCTTCAGCTCCTGCAACTCCTTCGGAGCCATACGGTATGGTGCCTTAGACACCGGTCCTGCTCCTGGAACAAGATCGATGGTGAACTCCACCTGCCTGCTGGGTGGTCTTCCTGGTAGCTGATCCGGGAACACATCCACGAACTCACGAACAACTGGAACATCGTGAGGTGTCTGTGCTCTCGATCCTTCATCGACAAGGCTCACCAGGTAACCCTGACAATCTTCTCTGCGCAGAATCTTCCTCGCCTTCGCCATCGATACAACACGAGGTAGGGTTCGCGTCTTCAAGCCGAAAAAGGTGATCTGACTGTCCTTCGGAAGATGAAGAAAAACCTCCCGATCGTGGCAACGAATGTCTGCTCGATAACGCGTCAACCAATCCATACCGAGAATGAGGTCGAAATCCCTCATCTCGATAACATAAACTTCGGCCTTCAGGATTCGGCCGCCAATACTAAGGTTAAGGTCCTCTGCCTTGGAGCTCGTCACTATCTTCCGTCCCGAGGCTAGACTCACCTCGAGAGGGTCAACAGTGTTGATGGGCGGAACTCCAATGGCCTCCACACATCGAGTCGACACAAAAGAGTGTGTCGCACCAGTGTCGAACAGAGCAAATATAGGTACATCATTCAAAACAATCATTCCGGACATAGTACCTGGGTTCTGCTCTGCCTCAGCCTGCTCAACTGCATACACCTGAGCCTGCTGTCCTCGCCTCTGCTGCTGAGGCGGCCTCTGCTGCTGCTGCTGTGGCTATCGGGGCTGCTGCTGCTGCTGCCTATCCGGACAGTTCCAGACGGTATGTCCGGGCCTCCGACAGTGAAAGCAGACGTTCTGCCCAGCAAGACACTCTCCGCGGTGTGGGCGTCCGCATGTGCCACATGGTGGGACCTGTGGCTGTCTCTGCCTGTTCCTCCGGTCATTCTGCTGACCCTTCCACTTTCTCTTGTTCTTAGGCTTCGCCTGCTGGACAGGCGCTGGCTGAGCTGGGGGTAGTGCCGGATACTGAGCTGGGGGCAACACTGGGGGCTGAGCTGAGTCCATCCTAAGACTGGCATCTGTCTCCTGGGCCCTAGCGACGACATCGGCGTAAGACTGGACGCTGTGTCCCGCAACATGGTGACGGATAGCTGGCAGAAGCCCGTCACGGAAACGTCTCGCCTTCTTCTTCTCGGTGTCCACCAGATAAGGGACAAAGGACCCAAGACGAACAAACTCCCGCTCGTACTCATCTATCGAGCGGTGGCCCTGCTTAAGCGCCAAGAACTGGCGCTCCATCTCAGCCTTGTAAGTATCCGGATAGTACTTCTCCCGAAGCATCTCCTTGAACTGTGCCCATGTGAGGTTCTCCTTCTCACCAGGGCGCAAGCCCCAGTAGAAGTTCCACCACAGCCTGGCATCTCCCGTCATCTGGACCTGAGCACACAAAATGCTGTGCCTCTCGGAACACTCGATGATCTCGAAAATGGCCTCGAGACCCTGGATCCACTCATCAACTAGGCGAGGGTCTCCCTGCCCCGAGAACTTGTCTGGGTTGTAGCCGCAAAACTGGGCGACTACCTCAGCCTGGGTCATCTCTCTCTGAGCTTGGTTCGGACGATGGGCCATCTGAGAATAAGCCGCGTAACTTGTCAGAACAGGAGATGAAATTGAATAAGGCTGAAAGGAAACGCTGAATATTGGAATAGGCACAAACTTCTTGACGAGTTGCTGAAAAATAACTCGATAATCTAGAGTTCGACTAGAGTTCAAATCTAGAGTTCTGAATTCTGATAGAGGACATATCTGATAGTGTTAGAAGTCTTATACTGGTCTGAGCATCTAGAGTTCGGATTATCTGAATCCTATTGAGCATAGACATAGTACAGTTTGCTTATATAAACTTTGAAAAACTTTTACAGCATGCACTTACCTGGTAGTCAGCGCGGCGTGAGTGTGGTGTGGTCGAGTTTTGCAAAAATTCCCTGTCTTTTAAAACATTCAGAAGCACAAAAGTGCTCTGATACCAACTGCAACACCCCGCTAACTAGGGCCAAATTTTCGCAAATTTTAACTCTTTCGAAAACTCTTATAAATTTTTTTCGAAATCATTTGCAAACTATCTCGAGATGCTGCTAAGGACTATTCTGCTTAAAAACCCTTTTCTTTAACCTAGGTCTAACGACTAGTTTAGACATACAGAATTCAGGTTTATATTTTTACGAATCATGCATATTAGTCTGGACCCGTTCGTACTGGCGAACCGGGTAAAATTATTTAAGTCTGGTAATAAAGTCATGCATGTTCGAAATTAAACGCAAGCATAGCGGAAGTCTAAAATACGTGGTTATAATAGTTTACAAAACAGTTTAAACAAATGTCCCGGGAACAGCTTTCGTGCAGAACTCACGACCACCACTACCACAGCTCGTCTCACGCCTGCCCGCGACCCTGTCATCTGAAAATACAAAGTGGGGGTGAGTACGGTCCACTTGTACTCCATAAAAACCTATTCTAAAGTAAACAACAATATTAATAATGATATCACAGACTGGTATATATAAGTAAACTGTAACTCCCGAAACTCTCTGGGCGGTAATCGTGTGCACACTTTGATGGTATAACTAGGGCAAACTGGGCCACCACCAGAACTTAAGGAAGGCAAACTTGGCCTTAACCCAAAGTGGATAAAACTCATATACATACCTGAACGTGATATCGACTATTAAACTCAATGTATGACCCAGACTGGGTCCCCACCTGATCGGTTTTGAAAATGAGTAAGTGCGGCTGTGCTGGTAGCTGACTCCTCAAGCTACATAAAAAAATATAAGCAAACAAATATACTAAGTACTATGCTCGTCATATGCTCAAAAATATGCTAGGATGCTCTACTCTATCAGATTACTCATATGGATATAAAGGAACGCTCTAAGGGTTCACTGAAATAATTCTAAGTCCGGAAATTATATTGATATGCTTAACGGATCTGGTTTGGCTCGAAAAAAAAAATATACTTAGATTTCGGAATAAGACTCGGACCGAAAATCACGAACCAAAACGGACTCGAACCGCCGACTAAACCGGACAGTTCGCTAACTGGCTGAACCGGGTCGGGCTGGACCGGACCGGGTTGGACCACCGGTTCACACTGGACCGGGTGGTCACGGGCTGCTCGGACTGGCCGGGCTCGGTCCCGTGCTGGGTCGGCTGGGGCCATGGCACGGCGCTGGGCACGAGCTGGGTGCGACCGGGCACGGTACTAGGCGCTTCTGGGCGCGGGCTGGGAGTGTTGGCGCGCTGCTGGGCACGACCAAACACGAGGGACGTGGGACTGGCACGTACCCGGGCTTACTGGGCACTGGGCGTGCGGCTGGCACGACCCAAGTGCGACTGGCGCGAGGACTGACGCGGCCAAACACTACTCGCGCGGCTCGGGCGCGGCTAAGGCTGTCAGGGTGCTACCGGGCAACCCTGGGGGCACGCGGGCATGCTGTTAGGCACGTCCCGGGCCAACTGACTGCTCGGGCGTGCTGCTGGGCACGTCCCGAGGCCTCTAAACCTGACTCGGGGTCACTAAGGCACGACACTGGACACTCGGGTGCGCTGCTGGCACGACCCAAGGTCGACTCTGCGTGGCACGAGCGACTGGCTCGGGATCACGCGTACATGACACTAGGACAGCGCTGCCGGGCGCTGTCGGAGGTGCTCTGGCGCGACTGGCGCTGAGACCTCGCGGGCTAGCACGGACAGGCGCTGTTGGGCGCTGTCTCGTGCACTGGGACTGTGGTGCCTCGCGAGCGCTAGGCGCGGGCACGGGCAGAGGCACTGCCTGGCCTCTGTGAGGCGGCACGGGCACGGCACACGCGACTGGCGCGGCTGGTGACCCTAGCCGATCCTTTGCCGAACTTCCGGCAATTTTTCCGGGGACAACTGAACCAAACCAACTTAATATGACATAATATACTCAAAAATGCCAAAAGTCATCGAGGGACCTCGGTTGGTTAAGGAGGTGGGCTTATAGGGCCGATTAGGCACGAGGCCACACTAGGGCACAAAAATGAACATGCTCAACATGAAAATTGACTTAGGGTCGAATGATATATATCAAAAATCATGGCTAATG
The DNA here is from genome assembly GCA_008636005.1 of Striga asiatica. NCBI lineage: Eukaryota > Viridiplantae > Streptophyta > Magnoliopsida > Lamiales > Orobanchaceae > Striga > Striga asiatica. Next base: position 255,318 of record BKCP01005750.1, on the reverse strand, counting down.
AGGCTAGGACAATGGCTATAACATGCATGCACATATACTTAGGTTCGGGGGTGAAAATGGCTCGATTTCACATAACAAATTGACCGAACAAATGAACTCAAAGCATGAAACTGTTTTAACCATGTCATACTCATGATTTTTGAGGATTTTTAAGCTCATGATCTCGGCCATATCATGCATGTGCTAGAATTTCTGAAATTAGGCCTTGCATTTTCGAAAAATCATATCTCTTACTTAAGTACATGCATGGCATCATTTTATCACATGATAATTCCTATTTTATCATGAATAAGTTAGGAAAATTGGTTGGCACGAGCTAACCTTGCTCAAAAGTTGAAATGAAGCTAATGGACTTTGCTCGGGGATCTCGCGGCACTAGGAACTTAGCCTCGGCTATAGGGCTGAAATGGTTGAAAGGATACACTCTGGACACTTAGAAAATTCCAAACAACTTTTAGAAAATGCTAAGCCTCGAGAGGTATGGCTGGAACAAGCTGGAACACGAGTTCTTCTCTTCCCTGGGGCACACGCGCCTGCGGCAAGGCTAGGCACTAGCTCTCGGTTTCTTGCTCTAACTCTCGAAATGTTTAAGTGTTATTAGGTGTCCAAGAGCTTAAACATCACTGAGGAATTACCCTTAAATAGAGGACATGGGCGGATGAACCAAAGCCTTCAAATGGGAACAAAATGGCATCACATGTGCGCATGGTGTTGGGTTCGCTTGTACCGTACAGGTTATACGCAGCGGAAAATTATGTTTCAAAAACAAATATTTATCGTATAAACAATCAACCCATACGTACATATAGCGAATGCACGAATCATCATCATTTGAAAACATGTAATAATACAAATTTTGATTTGTTATAAGTAAATTAAAATTTACCTTTGTTTTTGAACTCCTTCAAAATTGACGATGAATGAGGAAATCAATTCCCGGTTTGGTAACGTCTACTTCTTGATGTTACTCGCTTTAGGAATCCAAATGTTTTCCCTCTAATCGTGTCCACCTTCTTGAAATTCGGTTCTGGAATAGTTTCTTCGCTAGTAGAAACTACTCGGTTTTTATTCAATAAGTATAGAATATATTTTGAGGAGATTTTTACAAGAAATCTTTCTTGTTGTATATTTTGAAGAACACTTCTTCTTTTCTCTCTTTTTCAACTCTTGAAAAACTTAGCAAAACTTAGATTAAAATGAACATCATGTATGTCCATATTTATACTAAACATTTTAGTATAAAATAATAATATTTGGTGGAATATTTTCATAAAATATAAAAATTCTTCAAGAATATTTTCATAAAATATTCATTCTTGAATAGGACTATTCCCACTAAATATTGTATTAATAAAAATAAGATTAATTATGTAGAGTAGTTAACAACTCCAAACCACCATAATTAATTTATTCTTATTAGTATAAAATAATAATTCCTGAAAACAATTTTTCAAGACTATATTATTTTAATCTTTTGTCCCATCTCCTCATTTAATAATCATATTATTATTTGGATTTGAAATTTAAAATCCAATTTTAAATTCCAACTATTTATTTAGTAATTCCATTAATTACTAAATTAATATCCAAAAATACAATTAATCAATCTAATTGATTAATTTAATATATTCCTTTAATTGACATCTAATCAAATTAGTTTTGTCAATTAATTCTAACTCTTTAGAATTACTATTTGAATTTTACCTTCATTCAAAAATTGGTGTGACCTTTTAGGTTCACAATTAATACTAGTAGTGGGCTTACAACTCTTTGTAATTTGAATTAATCTAATTAATTCTTATTCATGAAATTAACTCCTTAATTTCAAGAACCCACATATCATGGGAACATCTAGCAAGTAGCATGAATCTAGTATTAAGTGAATAGCGAGTAAACCTATTTCAATTACAAGTCCATACATGTAAAATCCTTTCGACATCCAATTTCCCGATTAAATCTTGGGTATGATTTTGTCGAAACCCAAATTGATTTAATAACTATGATTCCATTTCAAGTTTAGTAATTCGTTTATGAATCTCTATTCATCTCGCCTTGGCCAAGGACTTTGAATTACTAACTATGAAACACATAGGAAATTCACTTATCTTTATAAGTGTCAAATTCTTTGTTGGCCACTGACAAACTTCCATATATATTAATATAATACCCAAAATATCCCTTTATATGATTGTGCTAGCAATCAAAAGGATAAATCAAAGTAAAATATAATATGCACAAAGTTACCATCGTGCCTCAAGTCTAAGGATTAATCATGTACTATTGTAACATGAAAATGCTTATTCGACAGATAAATTATCATTAAGAATTTTCATACGGTCATATTTAGTGAACTTGTTCTCTAACAAGCACCCACATATATGTATTTGCGTCCAACGCTAATGTTGATGGAATGCAACATTCTTGTCCAACAAGTATACATCATATGTGCAAGTCTTTTCTGGATTTATTCGATATCCCATCTCGAAACATCCAACGACTTGGAACTGTATTTAAGATCACAGCTTTCAAGGTATGTTCCATGATCACCATCTCTATGCGCAACCATACCTTATAGCTATATGTGATCTACGGATTTTATCTTAAGTGCAAATATAGGATAAATGCTTACTCTTAAAATAAATTAATGCCTTTTTAATTAATATAATTCTAATAGATTGTATATACAAGTAGAATACGTCCAATCTGATTGGAACGTCGGGTATGCTACTCTAACAATCTCCCACTTTCCCTAGTTCCAATCACTCATGTATCTTAGACCCATCTTCTCAAGATGTCCTTCGAACACTTTCTGTGATAAAGGCTTAGTTAAGGGGTCTGCTATATTTTCTGCTGAGTCGACTCGCTCCATTAAGACGTCGCCTCTACCAATGATTTCTCTAATCAAATGGTATCGTCTCATAATGTGTTTGGATCTTTGATGAGATCTTGGCTCCTTTGCTTGTGCAATAGCCCCATTGTTATCACAATAAATCATTATTGGATCAACAACAGATGGTACTACACCCAACCCTTGGATGAAGTTCCTTATCCAAACAGCTTCTTTTGCAGCATCAGATGCAGCAATATATTCAGCCTCTGTCGTAGAGTCAGCAATCGTTTCTTGTTTGGAACTTTTCCAACTAACTGCTGCTCCATTCAGAGTAAATAAGTATCCAGACATGGATTTATAGTCGTCTTTATCGGACTGAAAACCAGAATCAGTAAAGCCTTCTAGTTTCAGTTCTCCATTGCCGTATACCATAAAGATATCCTTAGTCCTTCGTAAGTACTTAAGAATCATCTTAATGGCTTTCCAGTGTTCTTCACATGGATTAGACTGATATCTGCTCGTTACACTAAGTGCATGAGCCACATCAGGTCTTGTACATAACATTGCATACATAATGCTACCAATAGCTGATGCATAAGGTATATGACTCATCCGTTCTCTTTCTTCAGGTGTCTTTGGAGACATCGTTTTAGAAAATGAAACCCCATGACTCATTGGAATATATCCACGTTTGGATTCTTCCATGCTAAACCGTTTTAGCACCTTATTTAAGTACATAGACTGGGATAGTCCGATCATCCTTTTAAATCTATCTCTACAGATTTTTATCCCTAGGATAAAAGATGCTTCTCCCAAGTCTTTCATGGAAAATTGTTTTGACAACCATGTCCTTGTTGACTGCAACATACCTACATCATTCCCAATGAGTAGGATGTCATCAACATAGAGTACAACAAATGCAACTGCATTCCCACTCACCTTCTTATAAACACATGGTTCATCCGGGTTCTTATGAAAATCAAACGTTTTGATTGTTTCATCAAACCGGATGTTCCAACTCCTCGAAGCTTGTTTAAGTCCATAAATAGACCTTTGAAGTTTACAAACCATTTGCTCACTCCCACTGGATATGAAACCCTGTGGTTGTTTCATATAAATGTCTTCCTTAATGCTTCCATTAAGAAAAGCAGTTTTCACATCCATTTGCCATATCTCGTAGTCATAATACGCAGCTATTGCTAGCAATATCCGAATAGATTTAAGCATTGCTACTGGTGAAAAAGTTTCCTCATAATCAACTCCTTGTTTTTGAGTATAACCTTTAGCAACCAGTCTTGCTTTAAAAGTATTTACTTCTCCATCTACACCACGTTTTCGCTTGTAAACCCATTTACAACCTATAGGTACAATACCCTGTGGTGGATCAACCAAGGTCCATACCTTGTTGGAATACATGAAGTCTATCTCGGATTGCATAGCTTCTTGCCATTTATCTGAGTCAATGTCCGACATTGCCTCATCATAGCTTATTGGATCATTATCCAAAAGGAGTCCCTCTTCATTGTTCTCTAACAATAGGTACAGCCTCTCAGGCGCCCTAGAAACCCTTTCGAATCTCCGAAGAGGTTGTGTTTCAGATGGTCCAGTCTCTACTGGTATGTTATTTGTGGTACTTTATGGAATTTCTTGTGGTTCTTCATTAAGTTCTATGACTCCATTATTCTTTAAGAGAAACTCTTCCTCCAAGAATACAGCATTCCTCGAAACAAACACCTTTTGTTCAGAGGGATCATAGAAATAGTATCCAATAGACTCTTTTGGATACCCCACAAATTTACATAAGATGGATCTCATATCCAACTTATCTCCCACTTGCTGCTTCACGTATGCAGCACAACCCCATACTTTCATATATTTGTATGAAGGTGTTTTTCCACACCACATCTCATAAGGTGTGTCGGGGTACAGCTTTACTCGGCACTCTATTCAAAATATGTGCTGCTGTTTCTAAGACATAGCCCCAGAATGAAAGAGGTAAACTAGTGGAACTCATCATCGATCGAACCATGTCCATCAATGTTCTATTCCTCCTTTCTGAAACCCCATTGAGTTGTGGAGTTCCAGGAGGTGTCCACTGTGAAATAATCCCATTATCTCATAAATAATCAAGAAACTCATTGGTCAAATATTCACCTCCTCGATCCGATCGAAGAACTTTAATACTACGACCAATTTGTTTCTCCACTTCACTTCTGAATTCTTTGAACTTTTCAAATACTTCAGATTTGTACCTTAATAGGTATACATAACCATACCGTGAATAATCATCAGTAAAAGTTATGAAATAGTGGTAGTTCCCCTTGGCACTAACATTTAGTGGTCCACAAACATCTGTATGGATCAAATCCAACAGACCTTTATCTCGCTCCACTTGTCCAACAAATGGTGATTTTGTCATTTTACCTTTAAGACATGATTCACATGTAGGCAACCTTTCCTCTCCCATAAGGTCGAGTTTTGGTTCCAATTTGTGAATCCTCTTTTCAGATATATGACCTAATCTAGCATGCCAAATTGTGAATGAACTATGATTATCTAATTTTCTTTTATTTTGTTGAATGGTTAAGATGGGACTTTGTGGTGTAATGGTATATAAACCATTTGTCAAATTTTCGGAATATATAAAAGTTGTATCTTTGAAAATGGAACATCTTCCATTCTCAATTACGAACTTAAAACCTTCTTTATCCATTACTGGAATAGAAATTATGTTTCTTATAACATCCGGAACATACAAACAATTTGTAAGACAAATTTTCACACCATTATTTAAAGCTAGATAAACACTCCCAATTGCTTTGGCAGCAACTCTTGCACCATTGCCCGTCCTTAGGATTGTTTCATCATCTTCTAGCTTGTTACTTCTTGCCATCATCTGCAAATCATTGCAAATATGTGAGCCACAGCCGGTATCCAATACCCAAGAAGAATCGTTAACTGATAAGTTAACTTCAACATAATAAATACCTAAACTTTTCAGGCTTGCAAGTTACTCCTTGCAATTCCTCTTCCAATGCCCAGTTTTACCACAATGATAACATTCATGACTAGACTGAGAATTAACCTTCTCTTTGTTCTTTCCTTTGTTGTTCTTTGCCTTCTTATTGGTTTATTAGGAACTTTTCCCTTCCCCTTCCTTTTAGATTTAGAAGAGGATCCAACAAGAAGCACCGGCTTATCCTTTTTTATCGTGGATTCAGCCGTCTTTAACATGTTCACCAATTCAGGAAGAGAAGTTTCCATATTGTGCATGTTAAAGTTAACAACAAAAGTATCAAATGATGGAGGCAGCGATTGCAGCAAAAGATCCACATAGAGTTCGTTATCCATAACAACTCCAAGAGATGTTAGCCTTTCAATAAGAGCTATCATCTTCATCCCATGGTCTTGGACTGAAGAGCCCTCAGTCATACGACTTCGGAAAAGCTCTTTAGATATCTGATATCTTATTTGCCTTGTCCTTTCACCATACAACTCTTGTAGGTGATTTAGGATATCATTTGCATTATCAAATAATTCATTTTGTCTCTGCAGCTCATTTGACATTGATGCTAAACATGTAGCACCGAGCCTGGAGATTGTCATCAATATGACGTAAGTATTCTCCATACTCATCAGAAGTCTTATCCTCGGGTGGAGGAAGAGGGGCTTTGTCAAGCACATAGTCCCTTTTTTCAGACTGTAGAACAATTCTTAGGTTTCTCAGCCAGTCAACGAAATTTGGTCCAGTTAATTTGTTTTGCTCAAGAATACTTGCGATTGGATTTTTAGCCATTTTAGTAGAGTGATCTACAAAAATAACAAACAAAGCAGAAAATAATTAGACTATAGAATTCATATTCATTTAATATTAGGTCTTTAATATTAAATGTCTCCCACTATTTTAATTAAACCCTAAATTAATTATGAAAATCTCATTTTCGTAGTGGGCTTGAAGTCCAATAAAAAATATTCCATATCCCAATTTTATGAGTACGCATGAAACATTTTTATCGGTAGTCAACTTTTGACAATTGTATCTCTATACAACCTTCAAGATATTTTGCCTCACTTTTCCTTATATACCTCAATTTTATGACCGTATATATTACTAGGTGTCAAATCAAACCCATCAAACATTCATGATAACGGCCCATCAGAGTGTTCCACGACTCATGGTCAACACAAAGAGAAATCTGTCTCACGAGTATCCTTATACTTAGTAGGGATCACAGCTTTCGACATAGAATCACCCCACGACTCATGGTCGGTAATAAAACATCGTAGCATCTCATGTCGTCTACTTTTGATGGAAGGCCTGGATTAATAAGTCCCAACTTATTTTTATCCATTATTGATTTGATATAGAATTAATCAAATTAATTCTTTTTGGGTTCCTTAGATCTCATCGATTACCATCTTTGCGTGTGTTTATTTATCGCATGAATCACAAGCATAAATAAACCTAACATACATCTAATGCATGCATACGGTGGGATGATCATGACCTTGCCTATGCAACCCATTCGAGCCAAAATGGGTTTATGCCTATACGTGATAAAATAAATGAATAGAACTACTTCTATTACATCTCATTTTTTCTACCCGTACAAGCACAGGCCTTCAAAATTTACAACTTGTAAAATTACCCACACAAGCGTGGGCCTTTCACATCGAACGGTCTTCAACCTGATTTACTCTTTTAACGATGCAATAATTTAAAATTTTACAAATCATAACATAAGAGACTCGCAGGTCTCGATAAATTACAATCATTCAATCATATAAAATGCAAACATTCAATTATATTGAATAAAAGGCTCATGATCATCCCTTAATATGCTAAAACATTCATCACAGGAATTAAAGCATAAAAAATAATTTTGTTTTAGTCACACGACTGGGTCACACGACTGGTCACACGACTCGTGTCATGCCACACGACTCGTGTCAAAAATGTCACACGACTCGTGTGAAAAACCCGAAAGCAATATCAAACCTTTTGATAAGTCACACGACTCGTGTGACTACTCACACGACTCGTGTGGACCTGCTTTCCATCGAAATTGATCATTTTGATGAGCCACACGACTCGTGTGGCAAAATCGAATTTTATTATAATAATTAAATATGTTTATCTCATAAACATTTAATTATTTTGCTTATCTCATAAACAAAAACAAATCAAAATCTGTTTTTAAAGATGAAAACCGTGGCTCTGATACCACTGTTGGGTTCGCTTGTACCGTACAGGTTATACGCAGCGGAAAATTATGTTTCAAAAACAAATATTTATCGTATAAACAATCAACCCATACGTACATATAGCGAATGCACGAATCATCATCATTTGAAAACATGTAATAATACAAATTTTGATTTGTTATAAGTAAATTAAAATTTACCTTTGTTCTTGAACTCCTTCAAAATTGACGATGAATGAGGAAATCAATTCCCGGTTTGGTAACGTCCACTTCTTGATGTTACTCGCTTTAGGAATCCAAATGTTTTCCCTCTAATCGTGTCCACCTTTTTGAAATTCGGTTCTGGAATAGTTTCTTCGCTAGTAGAAACTACTCGGTTTTTATTCAATAAGTATAGAATATATTTTGAGGAGATTTTTACAAGAAATCTTTCTTGTTTTATATTTTGAAGAACACTTCTTCTTTTCTCTCTTTTTCAACTCTTGAAAAACTTAGCAAAACTTAGATTAAAATGAACATCATGTATGTCCATATTTATACTAAACATTTTAGTATAAAATAATAATATTTGGTGGAATATTTTCATAAAATATAAAAAGTCTTCAAGAATATTTTCATAAAATATTCATTCTTGAATAGGACTATTCCCACTAAATATTGTATTAATAAAAATAAGATTAATTATGTAGAGTAGTTAACAACTCCAAACCACCATAATTAATTTATTCTTATTAGTATAAAATAATAATTCTTGAAAACACTTTTTCAAGATTATATTATTTTAATCTTTTGTCCCATCTCCTCATTTAATAATCATATTATTGTTTGGATTTGAAATTTAAAATCCAATTTTAAATTCCAACTATTTATTTAGTAATTCCATTAATTACTAAATTAATATCTAAAAATACAATTAATCAATCTAATTGATTAATTTAATATATTCCTTTAATTGACATCTAATCAAATTAGTTTTGTCAATTAATTCTAACTCTTTAGGATTACTATTTGAATTTACCTTCATTCAAAAATTGGTGTGACCTTTTAGGTTCACAATTAATACTAGTAGTGGGCTTACAACTCTTTGTAATTTGAATTAATCTAATTAATTCTTATTCATGAAATTAACTCCTTAATTTCAAGAACCCACATATCATGGGAACATCTAGCAAGTAGCATGAATCTAGTATTAAGTGAATAGCGAGTAAACCTATTTCAATTACAAGTCCATACATGTAAAATCCTTTCGACATCCAATTTTCGGATTAAATCTTGGGTATGATTTTGTCGAAATCCAAATTGATTTAATAACTATGATTCCATTTCAAGTTTAGTAATTTGTTTATGAATCTCTATTCATCCCGCCTTGGCCAAGGACTTTGAATTACTAACTATGAAACACATAGGAAATTCACTTATCTTTATAAGTGTCAAATTCTTTGTTGGTCACTGACAAACTTCCATACATATTAATATAATACCCAAAATATCCCTTTATATGATTGTGCTAGCAATCAAAAGGATAAATCAAAGTAAAATATAATATGCACAAAGTTACCATCGTGCCTCAAGTCTAAGGATTAATCATGTACTATTGTAACATGAAAATTCTTATTCGACAGATAAATTATCATTAAGAATTTTCATACGGTCATATTCAGTGAACTTGTTCTCTAACAAGCACCCACATATATGTATTTGCGTCCCACGCTAATGTTGATGGAATGCAACATTCTTGTCCAACATGTATACATCATATGTGCAAGTCTTTTCCGAATTTATTCGATATCCCATCTCGAAACATCCAACGACTTAGAACTGTATTTAAGATCACAGCTTTCAAGGTATGTTCCATGATCACCATCTCTATGCGCAACCATACCTTATAGCTATATGTGATCTACGGATTTTATCTTAAGTGCAAATATAGGATAAATGCTTACTCTTAAAATAAATTAATGCATTTTTAATTAATATAATTCCAGTAGATTGTATTTACAAGTAGAATACGTCCAATCTGATTGGAACGTTGGGTATCCTACTCTAACACATGGGACAAGGGATCATGGTGCACGAATTATGGGGCTGACTTTGCATGGTCTTGGAGGGAATATGGCAGGGTATCCAACAATAAAATATGCCTTGGACAGGTCTTGGTCGGGTTGGAGGTAGTGGGGGACAAGGCACAACATAAACAATTGCAAATGGCCCTTCCACTCACATTAAATTAATGCTAATGTCCATGTGGTTATCCTTAACATTCCTTAGAGCTTCTTAAGCCTAATTAATCCTCCATTAACCCCTTAATACTCGCATGATGTTGGGCCCTGGAGAAGTGGGCCGAAATTTATGGATTTAGGCTCAAGAAGTGAGCTGCTACGCTGCCAGCGCTGGGCCTGGGCGCTGCTGGGCCCTGGGCGCGAGCTGGGCGCGGGAACTGCTGGGCTGCGCGCGAGAAACAAAACTTGGGCCGAGACTATACTTATGCATGGCTGAAGATAAGTGTTACGAACACTTAGAAAAATACACCATCTCATTCGGTCATGACCAAAGCCTTAGCATGGTGTCACGAGAGGTTAGCATGCACATTGCTTGGGCTCGGCGCTAGGGACTTGGCCCGAGAAGAACTTGCTCGGGTAAATGCTGATATAAAGAGCCCCTATACTTGAAAAATTCCAACCAACACTCGGCTATGAATAGGACCATCTTGGCACGGCTTTGGTGCGCACTTGCGAACATTGGCGCGAGTGACCTTGACCATGCACGAGCTTGATGCGGTTATACTAGGCTGAGGAAAACGACGACTCGGGCTTGATAACAATGATCTCATACTTAAAAAATATTCTAAGTAAGGTTATGAGCATGGCTAGGGCTTGAACAAGACTCGAGACTACTAGGGCTCGAGAATTGGCTAGGCGCGAACTAGGCGCGATACTCGTGACCGAACGACTCGGTTCCAGACACTGCTCAACTTAGACGATTTATCAAAACATACTCGGTTTCGATTATTCGTCAACTGAAATAATTAATTCCGACTGAATAAAATCCATTGATAAAATAAATGGACCGGAGTTAATAACTGCGATTGAATAGCTGATAACTAGGCTCGGAACTCAAGACGAGCAGTATTAATAAAAAGAAATAGCTCAACTGCGAACTAAAACTGTCATTTTTATTAATATAGAACTGGGCTATTACAGCCCGGATGATAGATAATGGTACAGTCGTAATCCTTCACTAGCTCCAACCATCGCCGCTGGCGCATGTTGAGCTCCTTCTGCGTGAAGATATATTGTAGGCTCCTGTGGTTGGTGTAAATCTCGCAGTGGCCTCCGTACAGATAGTGCCTCCAAATCTTCAGGGCGTGAACCACTGCAGCCAACTCAAGATCGTGAGTTGGGTAGTTCACCTCGTGCGGCTTTAGCTGACGAGAAGCATAAGCCACATCCCTACCGTCTTGCATCAAAACGCAGCCTAGACCCTGCTTCGAGGCATCACTATAGATAGTGAAACCCTGTGTGGGGTCCGGAATGGTCAACACTGGAGCCATCGTAAGCCTCGCTTTGAGCTCTTGGAAGCTCGACTCACAACGATCATCCCACTCAAACTTCACCAATTTTCTCGTCAAACGTGACAAGGGTAGGGCAATCTTCGAAAAACCCTCGATGAAACGCCTATAATAGCCTGCCAAACCGAGAAAACTCTGAACCTTGGTGGCATTCCTCGGTGCCGACCAGTTCCTAACGGCCTCAATCTTGCTCGGATCTACCTCAATCCCTCTGGAAGTGACAATGTGGCCTAGGAAATCCACTCGATCGAGCCAAAATTCGCACTTCGAGAACTTGGCGTACAACTTCTCCCGTCGAAGTGTCTTCAAAACTGTTCTCAAGTGCTCCTCGTGTTGCTCTGGACTGCGGGAATAGACCAAAATGTCATCAATGAAGACGATGACAAACTGGTCCAGGAATGGATGGAAGACACGGTTCATGAGATCCATGAATACCGCTGGCGCATTGCTCAAGCCAAACGGCATCACGACGAACTCATAATGACCGTATCTATTTCTGAAAGCGGTCTTGGCCACATCGGCCTCTCTGATCTTCAGCTCATGATAACCAGAGCAGAGATCGATCTTGGAAAATACACTGGCTCCCCTTAGCTGATCGAATAAATCCTCAATTCTGGGAAGCGGATACTTGTTCTTCACCGTCAATCGGTTCAAATCCCGGTAGTCGATGCAAATTCTCATCGATCCGTCCTTCTTCTTGACAAAGAGGACAGGGGCTCCCCAAGGTGATACGCTCGGTCGGATAAAACCGAGACTCAAAAGCTCCTAAATCTGGGACTTCAACTCCTGAAGCTCTTTCGGCGCCATGCGATATGGCACTTTCGACACTGGTCCCGCTCCGGGGACCAAGTCGATAGTGAACTCCACCTGGCGGGTAGGTGGTCCTCCCGGGAGCTGCTCGGGAAAAACATCCACAAACTCTCGAACAATGGGAATATCTCCGGGAGACAGCTTCTCCGAAGACTCCTCAACGATATTGACAAGAAATCCCTGACAGTCCTGTCTTTGCATGTACTTCGTCGCCTTTGCCATGGAAATAACGCGCGGTAGGGTTCGAGACTGTCCCGAAGAACGTGATGTAATCTCTCTCGGATAAGTGCAGCGTCACCTCCCGGTCACGACAACAGATGTCTGCGCGGTATCTCGACAACCAATCCATGCCAAGAATCAGGTCAAAGTCATTCATGTCAATCACAAACGCGTCTATGATTAGGGTTCGGCCTCCAATATCAATGCTAAGGTTCTTGGCCAGGGAACTCGTAACTATCTTCCTCCCCGATGCGAGGCTGATCTCGAGGGGGTCGACAGTGCTCACTCCCTGGGCCCCTAACGCTGATAAACACTTGGTCGAGACAAATGAATGCGTCGCCCCGGTATCGAATAGAACAAAGACTGGAGCATTAAGTAAGGATAGCATGCCAGACATGGTACCTGGCTGCTCTGCGGCCTGATTCTGGTCGAGTGCGTAAATATGCGCGGATGCTCTATGCTACTGCTGCTGTCCTGGGGGTCTCTGGGCTGGCTGTCTCGGTGCGACCTGTCTCTGGGCAGACTGTCTCTGTGCTGGCTGTCTCTGAGCTGGCTGGGGCTATGGACGGTCTGGGCAGTTCATGATCAGGTGTCCTGGGCGGTAGGCACTCCCCACGGTGACGACGTCCGCAGGTAGCGCAAGTCGGCAGATCCTGTCGGGCTGGCTGGCCCGCCTAAGCTGGGCCTCTCTGCCCACGGTTCCCCTTATCCTTGCGATCATCCCACTTCCTCTTGTTCTTGCCCTGAGCTGGCTGGGCAGGCAGAATGGCAGCTGGCTGTCTGGCTAGCGGCTGTCTCTCGGCGTTTCTCTGCATGTACGCCTCGATCTGCTGAGCTCTCTCAACAGTGTCCGCGTAGTCAAGATAACCATGGCTGGCTATCAGCAGTCGAATGTTACTCCTCAACCCATCCAGAAACTGGGTCGCCCTCTTCTCCTCGGTGTCTACCAGATGTGGTGCAAAGACACTCTTACGAGCGAACTCCCGCTCGTACTCATCAACGGATCTGTCTCCCTGTCAAAGGGCACTGAACTTCCGGGCCATCCTCTGACGTACATGGTGAGGATAGAACTTGTCCTCCAGAAGCGTCTTAAGCTGGGCCCACGACAGAGCCTCTCTCTCGTCCTGGGTAGGGAGACTCCAATAGCCATCCCACCACTCGCCTGCGGCGCCCTCAATCTGCAACTCAGCGCATGCAATCTTATGCTCCTCCGCTATCCCCATTACCCGAAAGATCCTCTCCATCTTACGGGTCCACTCGCCCACTGCTAGCGGGCCTCCCTCCCCATCGAAAACTGGTGGGCTGTAAGTGCGAAAACGACCGACTGCGACAGCCTGATCGGACTCTGTTGGAGCATGGGGATCTCGGCGAGGCGGCATTCTGAAATTATGGGAACGTTTGAATTGATTAATATAGCCAATTAAGAAATAGCCATACTATACTTGGAATAATAAGGAATATAATATCCGAAAACACCTAGCTTGGCTAGAGTTCTGGTATACTTAAACTGCTATGTTCTGGCTCATACTGGAGTTCTGACTTAGTCTAGAGTCCTTGGACTTAGCTGTTCTAGAGTTCTGTCTAGAGTTCTTGTCTTAGCTTATATTTCTAGAGTTCTTTCTTTCTTATAGGAGGATAGTTATCTAGGCCCCATACTTGAACTGAATTTAACACTTGCAAAACTTAAATTGAGTCAGGAGACTTACCTCGGAGTCGGTGCGGGATGAGCGTGGCGTGGTCATGCTTTTTTTCTGAACTTTGAAGGTATACAGAAACGCACTCTACGCTCTGATACCACCTTCTGTCACACCCCGCCTTACTAGCTTTAAAAATCAGAGTAAAATTTTTGTTTTTATTTTCGAAAGAACGTGCGAGCTTGGTTTTCGAAAATACTGACTTATTGCGGGATGTCACAGATAAAAACTTAACTTAACTGGCTCACAGACATATATAAAACATGCAACCAAGCTATCCGCTACGGATAATGGAATTAAACATGCATAGTCTGTACTGTCTCGCACTGTCTAGAAAAACTTGCTGGCGGAAGCATCCGAAATACGAATACACAAACATGCATACATAAACTGAATAAATATACATGATCATAAACTAGGACATAAAAATGTGCGTAAAATATGTCCAACTCTCATGACCACGTTGCGCCACATCTGTGCTCATCCGGCACGCTCGACTCCGTCTCCTGACAAGCACAATGGGGGCATGAGCAAACCACTATGCTCCGTAAACACCAGTACTGAACAAAACATCATCTATAATAACGTATCATGAACATAAATATATAAGAGCTGAAACTGTAAACTGATCTCTGATTTCTGTTCTGATCTGTGGTCAAAAGACCCTCGGCCTTGGCCCCCCAACGGTCATCAGGTGTGCACACGCCGTTGGGGTATAAAGGCCTTGGCCCCCCAACGGTCATCAGGTGGGATATTTAAGCCCTTAGGTCGGCCCCCAACCCGGAACTAAACTGTCTCAAACATACCTCTGCCATGGTACAAATATTATCTATGATGTGACATCCAGTACATGACCCCCACCTGAAAACTTGGAATCTGATATGCAAGTGCTGATGCTGGAGTAGCGGTCGGAGGCTCGACTCTCCTTAGGCTACATAAATATTTAAGCAAAATAATGTTAAGTATCATGCTCGGAATAATTAATTATATGCTAAAATGCTCGGACTTATTTACGCGATTAAACTGGACTGGACTGACTCGGAAAAATACTGAAATTCTGAAAATAGACTCGGACCGGAAGTCACGAATCAAAACTGACTCGAACCGCCGGTCGAACCAGCCGGTTCGCTGGCTGGCTGGACCGCTGGCTCAACTGGGTTTGGCTAGACCGGGCTCGACCCCGTGCCGGGCCAGCTGGTGCCCGGGCACGGCTGGGTGCGGCCGAGCTCGGTCCCTAAGCCACTGGCTTGGTTAGGTGCGCACTGGCGCGGGTGGGCACGGCTGGTGCCTCTCGGGTGCATGCTGGGCACGCTGAGGCTTGGCTGAAGCCCTGTCGTATGGTTGGGCACGGACAGGCACGGTTGGACTTGGGACAGACGCAGACAGAGGCCACGCGGGCGCTGCCGGTCGTCCCCGAGGTCGCTGAGCACTCGGGCGGGCTGCTGGCCATGCACCAAGGCCGACTGAGGCGTTGGCATGCGCGGACTGGGGCTGTGAGGGTGCTGCTTGGCAACCCTGGGCGCACGGGTGCGCTGCTGACACACCCCGGGCCAACTACGTGCTCGGGTGCGCTGTTGGGCACGACCCGAGGTCACTGGACACGGCACTGACCACTCGGGTGCGCTGCTGGCACGACCCGAGGTCGACTCCGAATGCCATTGCCATGCGGAGGCCATGCGTGCATTGATGTTGGGACAGTGCAACCGGGCGTTGTCGGGGTGCTTGGGCGCGACTGGCGCCAAGACCTCGCACGCGCACGCTGACAAGCGCTGTTGGGCGCTGTCGCGGGCTGCAACACCTCGGGCAGCTGGCGCGGGCACGACTGGCTGCGGGGTCGGGCACTGCCGCGCATGCAGCTTTATAATATGTCCTTGCTGGACCTCCGGCGACTTTTTCCGGTGACATGCATGACCAAACATCATAATATGATAAATGTGACATAGATATGCTATGAAACACTAGTGAACCCCGGGTCCACGTGCATGCTACTCGGTAGGGCTTATACGGCCCGTACGAGCACTTGACGTCCGAACCAACATACATAACTTACAAATCTACTCAGGGCCGAATGTTATACATCACAAATGATGACTATAATGGCTAACACTTAGGTCATATCATGCATGCATGAGAATGGGCCTCGGGTGGACAAAATAACATATTTTCATGAATGATTTGACCAAGATAATGAACTCCATTTACGTTCAAACTTTAACATCATCAAAGATATAATATTTAAGGTTGATTTAACTAACAATCTCGACTTTAACATGCTTTGAACTCAAATTTCATTTTTAAGGCCATTAACTTAATAAATTCGAAACTCACATATAATCACATGCATGGCTCGATTTTTCTACATGAAAAATCATAATATGTCATAAAATAATTTATGAACTCATAAGGCACGAGCTTACCTGTAATAGCCCAGTTCCTTTATTAATAAAAGTGACAGTTTAGTTCCCAGTTTGAACTATTTCCTTTTATTAATATTGCTCGTCTTGAGATTCGAGCTCAGTTATTCAGCTATTCAATCTCAGTTATTAATTCCGGTCTATTTCTTTCAGAGATGGATTTTATTCAGTCGGAATTAATTATTTCCAGTTGACAAATATCGAAACCAAGTATGTTTCGATAAGTCATCGAAGTCAAGTCGTGTCCGGAACCCAGTATGTTCGGTCGCGAGTCTCGCGCCTAGTCCGCGCATAGTCAAGTCTCGAGCCTAGTAGTGCCGAATCTTGTTCAAGCCCTAGTTGTTATTGTAGCCATGCCTTCGAATTTTTCTAAGTGCAAGAGTTTTTCCAAGTTCCCTCGGCCATAGTAGTGCCGCGAGTCCGATCATGTGAGCGCCTAGTCGTGCCTCGTCATCTCCGAGCCCTAGTAGTGTCGGACCGTAGTAGTGAACCCTTAGAATTTTCTAAGTGTTGGTTCATCAAGGATAAGCCTTAGAAATAATCCCTCGGCCAAGAGGAACCCCGCACCAAGCTCGTGCATGGGTTCAAGTTCACTCGCGCCCAAGTGTTCGCACCTAGCCGATTTCCGAGCCATAGCCATGCCGAAGTTTTATCCGAGCACCTATGGAAATATTTCTAAGTATTTTAGAGCTGCTAAGTGAGCCAAGGATGTGCATAACCGGCCTAAGGAACCATGTGCACCGAGCCCTAGTAATCCGCGCCTAAGTCATTGCGCGTGGCCGTGCTTAAGCCCAAGTCATGGCTTAGTTACCATGGATATTTTTCTAAGTGTTTGATGCACTAAGACCAGCAATTAAATGGGTCATGAAGTGGTGGGAACCTCAGCACCTAAGTGGCATTTTTAGCCCAAAGACCGCGCGCCTCGCAGTACCGCGCACTAGGTCGCACTGATGAAGGATCGCGTGTTCCCGACTCGTGACCTTGCCTCGGACGTTGCGTGTGCTTCGGCCTTCGGCGAGGGATGCGGACGATTCGGAGGTTAACTCCTTGTCTTCTCGCGATAGGTGAGACAGCTCGGACGTGAGTCCTTGCCAAACTCGTCTTGCTCGAGCTATGCGGTGGAACGCCCTTCTCGTAACAAGGGTTTTGCACTAAATCTCAAAAGAAATCTAACACAAGAATTTGAACACAAGGTTCGAATTTTTCATTAATTCAAGACATGATATTTTCGAATGACAATGGGGCATATTTATAGATGCCAAACTAAGTCTAATCCTAGTCTAAGAAGAACTCCTAATGCATGGAAGTAAATAAAGTCCTAAGGAAACTAAATCACTAATTAAAGCTATAAAATATTAAAGTCCTAAACAATCTAGATATCATAAGCAATAAGGAAACCAAATAACTAAAGGATCCTAAGTGATCTTATCTTGCACTCCAAGTAGGGAAATCCCTAGCCTATCCCTGCGCGCGCCATTCCTACTCCACCTAGGGAAGAAACCCTAGCCTCCGCGCGCATGTCGCCTTGGGTCTGTCCGGCGTGTGTCTTCCCTAAGCCTTGAAGGATCATGCCCGAGCCTGCAGCGCCTAGTCCTAACCCGCCAAGGAGTTTACTCGAGCGTGCCTCCACCTTGCCTATTCCTACTAGGAATATGCTCCCGGCTACATTGCCTGTTCTTTTGAGGATTACTCTCGTCGCCGATCTATCACGTGCGTACCAGCACTCAGCTGCTTTGCCTAGTCCTGCGGGGTTTAGTATTCGCCCCTTGCCTATTCCTATGAGGATTAGGCTTGCGCCCTTCGCTTGCGTGATCATCTCGCGCGCTTTCCATTCGTCTTCTGCCTTGCGCGCCAAGTCGCGTGGATCAACCCTAGGCAGCACGGTATTCCTCGCCCACCAAGGACTCGCGCCCGTCAGCCCTTGACGCACGTCGCTGACCTCATCCCGCGTGTGCCCCGTCGCGCCACGCACGCGCTCCCGCATCCGCGCGTTGTCCCGCTCGCGAGTGGTCGACACGAGAGCCTTCCTCCGATTGCTGGCTTGCGGACCACGACCCTTGTCCCGATTGCCCATCGCTGGTTCAACCCCTGCGCCAGCCTCCTTTCGTGAGCCATTCGATCCCATCGCTATGTCTTCGTCTCTGTCCCGTCGTGCCGTCCTGCGCGTGTCCTTCATTACGCGACCCTGGCTTGCGCACCTCGATCTCGCGTGCCTTGTCACGCGGTCCACACGTATCGCACGTCTATGAGTCGCGCGATTTCCTCGTGCGCAGCCTTTACAGAAACCTTCGCATAGCCTCGGTAAGTCGATCGCCTCAGCCGCGTATGCGCCGACTCGCGTCGCTCGCGTCTCCTCCCAGCGCATCCGTGTCACACTCTCGCGCGCATTGCGCACCTTTTCCTCTTGCGTATGCGTGTCTCGATCGTCGACTTGCGTACTCTCCTATGCCATTGCGCACGTCTGCATCCTCGTATGCGGGCTCGTACACGTCTCCATAGCCATGCACGCATTGTTTCGGCCCTTTTCATGGCCTTCTTGGGCCGACTCGGCACTCGGCCCTTCTCGCCTTCGGGGGTCGAGACCCACATTCTCATCACGCGCCAAGCCCACGCACGTATGGTTTTCGAGCCCAAAACATGAATTTTACAGCCCAAGTCTTATAGCCCAAGATCATGTGAGTATTATGGAGTTTAAGAGGGGTCAAAGTCAGTCCAAGTCGTGGTCAAGAGTGGACAAGAAAGTCAACAAGACATTAGCATGGAGCATTGTGAGTGCAGCCTTATTTTAAAGAAAAAAGTGATGTCTTGTTCCCTCCACTCACCCTCCTAGCCGACCAGACATGTCTCCTCCACCATTTGGATGTCTTGGTCAGCCCAAATTCAGCATTCAAGGCCTCCAAACCGTTCAAGACAAGTCAAGAGGACACTAGTGTTGAACTTTGTGAGTGGTTCCCTAATTTAAGGAAAAGTGGTCTCTTGGTCCCCTTCCACTCACCTCTACAAGACCAGCCTTGTTCCCTCCACCAATTGGACGTCTTGGGAAGCTCAAGGTCAGCAACAAGGTCCCCTAAAACGTGGAAGCATGTCCAAAACCGTTCCAAGACCACTCAAGGCTTGTCCCCCAGCTAGGCGCGCGTGTGGGTGGACATGTCCCCCATTTTGGGACCTCGGTCAAGGCAACCAAGACCAGCATGTTCCCCACTCTTTTTGACCGCTTTCGAAAGCCCATAGTCAGCTACAAGACCTCTTAATTCGTGCATCAAGTCTCAAGACCACTCCAAAGTTGTCCCCCTCCTAGGGCCGCGCGAGCGGGTGGTTGTCCCCTACGTTTGGAGTCTTGGTCTCTTTATCTCATGACCACGTTTAAAACCTCTCTCCCCAGCATTTTTCTAGCTCTTGGACACTTAGAGAACTCAGGGATATTGAGAGGAAAGGAGAGAAAAACCGAGAGTTTGTTCCTAGGCCATTTCCGCGCGCGCGGAGTCCCAATGATGAAGATCGTGTGCCCCAATTGCCGATAAGCCACAATCTCGTGCCTTGAATCGCCGTTAGGTGCTTCGTAGGTTCACATAGCCGCGCCCTTTCAAAACGATAAAGTTGCAAAAGAAATCTAGAAGAAATGTAAGGCAAAGTGTTTGAACAAAAGTTCGGTTTTTCTATTAATTTCTGAATGATAAAAAATAACAAGAGGAATGGCCTTTTTATAGGCATCAAATAGATCTATTCCTAATCTAACTATAACTCTAATAAAGCAATAAAATATTAGGAGTCCTAAACAACCTAGAAAGCATAAAGCAATAAGAAAACTAAAGATCTAAAAGAATCCTAAAGATCCTTGACTTGCGCGGCACGCCCGAAACCCTAACCGCCACGGGTCTCGCATATGGCCGCCTCGCCTATTGCTTTGAGGACTAAGGCATCCTTTTCCCCGCGCGCGCGTGCACTCTCCCCATTTGCATTTCCTAATTCCTCGAGGACTATGGTCGCGTGCGTCTCCACGCCAGCGCGTGCCCATGCGGCCTCCTGGCCCGCGCCGCTTGTGTCCCCGACTCCTTCGCGTGCGTCGCCTTCGCGCCCGGGCATACATGCCTCGAGTACTAGCACGTTGCCTCCTTTCTGTGCTAACCTCCTCCTCGCGTGATAAGCCCGACTCGCGGCATTCTTGAGTTGTCGTGCCGCATTCTCATCATTCCCGTCCCCTTCAAGTGCTTCCTTATCCTCAAGGATGAAAGACGGAAATTGGGCTCGCATTTCATCTAAGTCCTCCCATGTCATTTCTTCCGTCGGCAAATCTTCCCACTCGACCAACACCTCCCATCGATATCGACCAGCCTTCCTATTCTTCTGATATTCGACCGCGCGACCGGGTCGCACAACGATGTGTCCATCTCGTGTCGTTGCCGGCAGTCGGTCATTCACTCGGTGCGACTCACTTAAACTTCACTTGAGCTGTGAAACATGAATCACCGGGTGGATGTGTGAATCCTCTGAAAGCTCAAGTCGATAAGCCACCTTGCCTACGCGACTCAGAACCTGGTATGGCCCGTAGTAGCGAATGCCGAGCTTGGTTGCGGCCTTTTATGCCGCCGTACGCTGCTTAAAAGGTCTCATCTTAAGGTAGACAAAGTCACCTTGCTCGAAGCTCTCTTCGCGTCGCTTTGCATCATGATAGGCCTTCATTCGGTTGATTGAGCCTTCAAGATTTTTCTTCAACTCATGCAGCATCAGGTCGCGTTTCATTAATTCACGATCAACCTCGTTGTTTACGGCATTCCCCGCGACATAATTCACTAGCGTTGGAGGCTTTCGCCCGTACACTAGTTCGAAAGGTGTCGCCTTTGTCGAGCTATGATAGGTGGTGTTATACCAATACTCGGCCCAAGGCAAGTACCCTTCCCATTGCTTCGGAAACTGGTGCACATAGCACCTTAGGTATTGCTCCGATGTGCGGTTGGTGACCTCAGTCTGTACGTCCGTTTATGGGTGGTAGGCCGAGCTCATTATAGCTCCGTCCCTTGTAGCTTAAAAAACTCGGACCAAAAACTACTCATGAATATCCGGTCACGGTCAGAAACAATCGACCTTGGAATCCCATGTAGCTTCATGATATACTCCACAAACAGCCTTGCGATGGACTTTGCCGTGTACGGGTGTGCAGATGGCACGAAGTGTGCGTATTTGGTCAAACGGTCAACAACAACCATTACGCCATCAAATCCATTAGACAATGGTAACCCTTCGATAAAGTCCATCGTGATATCCTTCCAAATCCTAGCTAGTACCGGCAATGGCTGTAGCAGCCCGTCTGGTCGTCGAGCGTCGGCCTTGGTCCGTTGGCACTCATCGCAGCGCGCAACATAGTCGCGCACCACCCCTTGCTGTCCCGGCCAATACAAAGTATTGACCATCCTTGCCCACGTCCTATAGAACCCAGAGTGTCTACCTAGCCTAGAATTGTGGAAGTGCTGCAAGATTTTCTCGCGGAGTGGTTTCTCATCCGGCACAAGAACCCGGCTTCGATAGAGTAAGAGGCCGTTTTGCCGCTCATAGTCCGCAACGGCCGCATCTCCCGCGTCCATTTTGCGCTGAAGATCCCGGCATTGCGCATCTCCCTCCTGAGCCGCCTTCACTTCATCCCACACGGCCCAGGTCAGCCCCGAGATAGCCTCCAGCTCCGCTACGTCCGTGCGTCGGGACAGCGCGTCGGCCACGGCATTTTGGCGCCCGGGCCGGTACACAATCTCAAAGTCGAAACCCATGAGTTTCGAGACAAACTTCTGCTGCTCCGGCGTCACAATCCTTTGCTCTAGTAAGTGTTTAAGGGGTTGTTAATCGGTCACAATCCGGAAGCGTCGCCCCAAGAAGTACGGTCTCCAACACCGCACGGTTTCTACCACGGCCAACATCTCTTTGACGTATGTGGACATACCCAACCGCGTCGTGCCCAACGCCTTACTAAGGAAAGCCAAAGGCCGCCCTTCCTGCACCAGGACCGCCCCAATCCCTATGTCCCTTGCGTCGATATGGACTTCGAACATTGCCTCGAATCTGGGCATGGCGAGCACTGGTGTGGTCGTCATGGCTTGCTTTAATTTCTCGAACGCGGCCTCACTATCCTCCGACCACTTGAAACCATCTTTCTTGGTCATCTTGGTGAGAGGCATACCATAATCTTTTACGAACTTTTGATAATAGCCCGTAAGGCCAAAAAAGCCCCGAAGTTGTGTGAGACTGGTTGGTTTCGGCCAGTTACCATGGCTTCGATTTTTCTCGGGTCGACCTTAACTCCTTCGTACGATATGAAGTGTCTAAGGTACTCGACCGATTCCTGTCCGAAAGAACACTTGGATGGCTTGATGTGAAATGAGTTCTCCTCCAGAATCTCCATTACTACTCGCAAGTGTTCGAGGTGTGCATCCCAAGTTTTCGAGTATACTAGAATGTCGTCGAAAAATACGAGCACGAACTTGTGTAGGTGCTCCCTGAATATGGAATTCATTGCGAACTGAAAGGTCGACGGTGCGTTGCACAGACCGAAAGGCATCACTAGGTACTCATAGTGGCCTTGGTTCGTGCAAAAAGCCGTCTTCAGAATATCCACTGGATGGAGACGGATTTGGTGATATCCGGCCCTAAGGTCGAGCTTGGAGAAGTAGCGCGACCCTCCTAACTCGTCGAGCATGTCGTCGACACTTGGAATCGAAAATCGGTCCTTGATAGTTGCGGCATTAAGGGCGCAATAGTCCGTGCAAAACCTCTATGTGTCGCCTTTCTTCTTCGCGAGTAGGACCGGCGACGAGAATGGGCTCGTGCTATGCTGGATGAGCCCAGACTCGAGCATCTCGCCTACCTGCTTCTCGATCTCCGTCTTTTAGAAGTGCGCATATCGATAGGGATGAACGTGCACTGCTTGCTTTTCGTCCACTAGTGGTATGCGATGGTCGAACACACGGTGTGGTGGTAACCCTTTCGGATCGCCCAGGACACGATCAAACTGCTCGAGCAAATCGCGTATCTCCTCCTGCGATCGCTCGACCATTCCTTTGCGAACCTCGAGCTTCTCGATCACTACCGCATAAAGTAGACCCCCTGTCCGCCATACTTGCTCGATGTTTTTGAGACTCACTTCCCTAGTCCCACTGGTTTCGCTCGCCCTTAGCGTGACTCGCTGCGCTCCCGAGTCGAACTTCATGCCCCCCGTGCGATAATTGGTGGTCACCTCGCCCAGCCCTTCTAGCCATTGGACCCCCAACACGAGTGGTAGAGCATAAAGATCAGCCCTGACGGTTACTCCGTGGAACTTGATTGATACGTCGTTGAAGGCTTCGGAACATCGCAACCGTTCGCCATTGGCTACGCGCACGTCGAAAGGTTCGACCGTGGTTGCGGGTAGCTTCAACTTCTGGGAGAGGGTTGCGTTGATAAAATTATGTGATGACCCGTTGTCAACGAGCACAATCACGCGTCGGTCCTTGACCCATGCGGGTAGCCGCATTGTCCTCGGCCCGCGCGTGCCAGCCATCGCATGCATCGAGATCTCGGCCTCCTCCACTTGTGCCTCGACCTCATCAACCTCCAGCTCGTCCGTCAATGGATCCTCCTCGTCAGATTCGACCACGTCGATCACGAATGCCTGTTTGCACCTATGGTCGGGTACAAACTTTTCCTCGCACTTAAAACACCCTTCTCACGTCGACGTCTTATCTTCTCGAGCGATAGATGCTTGATCTCCAGGTTTGGTGGTCGCGTGCCGCTTGGTGGCCTGATGCTCAGTGCGACATTGGTTGTACGTTGCGGCTCGGGGAAACGTGCGTCCGCCCGTCCCCTTCGAGTAGCGGCGAGATGATCGTCACGGCGCCGAGCAATCTTCATGGCCGCATACATCGAGTCGGGCCACTCCAATCGAACCTCCACGGCTAGATCATACTTAATCCGATGAATACCCCGACCATCGCAGCCTCGGGCCAGTCCCTGACGTGACAAGCTAGCTTCTCGAACTCCTTCAAGTAGTCGCGCAGGCTGCCGGTTTGGCGTATGCGTGAAAGGGCCTCGTCGTAGTTATGGTAGTTGGAAGTCCCGAAACGCGTGAGTAACTCGCGCTCGAAATCACCCCACCGAATGACTCGCTGCCGTTTGCGGTATACGTTCGTGAGCCATTGCCACCAGACATTAGCCTCGCCATCAAGATAATAGGCCGCATATCACACGCGGTCATTAGCCTCGGTGTCACAGGGTCTAGATAGAGGCTAAATTTTTCGCGCCCTTAGCACCCTATGCGGCCTGATTTCCCACAAAACCAGTCAGCCTTCACCGTACCTTGATTCTTCGCTCGCCCATACAAGTATAAATCAAGGTTATGCAAACAAGTCGCTCACACACACATGCGGAAGCAATAAAATAAACAGCGACACGCAATATTACGGGCTCACGCCCAACCAATGCACTTTTATAACACTAAGTACAATGGAGACCCTACAGCTTGCATACACGGTTCAACACATACACTCTTATGCACGCAGGCACATATACATGCATACTAATACCGGCCTTACAGAGATTGGCCTTACACACGCACACTATATCACTTGGCGTATGCCAACTCTTGCACCTACTAGTACACAATACACAGACTTGTTCACACACTAGTTCACTCGTCTGTTTGCCTTGCCTTGCACCCTCGTGTTTAGCACTCAATGCTCTTTCCGAGTTCCTACAGAGTGTATCGTGGTCACTCGCTTGATCACGCTCTCGAGTTCGCTATCTCGCGCTCTCTCGTGTGTTGTTGTCCCCCCGCGCATATGCCCTCAGCGGCCTACTTATAGACCTCGGGTACAGCAGTCCCCCAACCGCTTGGTAACCGCTCGGTAACCGACAAGCAGTTATGCACAACTGCTCCTTGCCACGTGCCCGCATCAACCTGATGCCAACCTAGCCCATGCAACAACGGTCGGCAACCGTCATGCACATATGTCCCACGCGCGGGTCAATAACCGTCGTGCCACGTGTCCCTTGGAACCGCCAAGACACGTGTCATCCCGCCGCACTCAATTGGCCATGCACACTCAAAGGAATCCCGCATAGGCCACGTGATACTAGCAATAACCGACTAGTACACGTGCAGCCCAACTGCCCATTTCAAATTCCAACTGTTCCCGCCAACGGCTTTAGACGCGGCGCCAACACTCGCGCGCGCCCTATCGAGCTGCATCATCCGAAGCACTCTCGTGCCCGAACTCGCCTAAGTCCGACCATGTCTTGGTTAATTAGCCAACACCCTCGTCCGAGTTTATCGGTGCACTTGGACGTCGCCCTTGTCCGCGCCTTACCCGACAAATATGCAAAGCACCGCGCTGCTCCGCACCCTACCGTCCCGAGTTATCCCGCATACCCGCAAGGCCATGCACAACCCGCGGTAATCCTCGTCCGACTGAGCCCACGACTTAATCAACCAACATGATCCGACCAACACTTGGACAAATATGGCTAAGTATCGCACATCTGCCTTCGTCGCCCCACGAAGACCCGACTGAACCAACAATCCAGCCACAAGAACGCGCCCAGCTCGCGTCCTTCCCTTAGTCGACGCCTCGCACCTTTGTGCTCGGGTCACTTGGACCTTGACATGCTAAGGGATCATGCCAAGTTCCGGGTCTCAATGTTACCCCTGTAACACTCGGTCTCGTTGAGCTCAAAGTATTGCACAGCTCGGTTGAGCCATGCCTCAGGATCGGTGCCGGTGAAGGTGGACAGCGTGAGCCTCGGTTTGTCGAGCCTCGGACAGTCGTGCACGTTGGATGCTTGCGATCGTTGATCGAAGTCTTCCTCGTGCTCGCGCTCTTCGCGCCGATGTTCCTCCTCCTCGGGTCGATCGCGCCTTGGCTGTCGTGGAGGCGGTTGCTGCACCTGCTGCTGGAAATTGTGAGCCATCTCGTCAAACCTTCGGTTCACGATTTCCATGAGATCACGAACCGATGCTTTGGTCGTGTCGAGCCCCTCGCCGAAGGTATCCATGATTTCGCTCATACTTCGAACTTGAGCGTCGAGATTATCGATCTTATCCTTTATCTCCTTGTTGGCCATGGCTTTCTTTTCTTGCTTTCGCTCTTTGCTTCGAGGACTCGTTTTAAATCTTTTTTTTTTTTTAGAAAGGAAAGGAAATGAGGTCGGAAAAGACACACGATCTAGATACTCTCAATGAAAGCACCAATGATGAAGATCGCGTGTCCCGATTGCCGATAAGCCACAATCTCGTGCCTTGAATTGCCGATAGGTGCTTCGTAGGTTCACACAGTCGCGCCCCTTCGAAACGATAAAGTTGCCAAAAGAAATCTAGAAGAAATCTAAGGAAAAGTGTTTGAACAAAAGTTCGGTTTTTCTATTAATTTCTGAATGATAAAAAATAACAAGAGGAAGGGCCTTTTTATAGGCATGAAATAGATCTATTCCTAATCTAACTATAACTCTAATAAAGCAATAAAATATTAGGAGTCCTAAACAACCTAGAAAGAATAAAGCGATAAGGAAACTAAAGATCTAGAAGAATCCTAAAGATCCTTGACTTGCGCGGCACGCCCGAAATCCTAACCGCCACGGGTCTCGCATGTGGCCGCCTCGCCTACTGCTTTGAGCACTAAGGCATCCTTGTCCCCGCGCGCGCATGCACTCTCCCCATTTGCATTTTCTAATTCCTCGAGGACTATGGTCGCGCGCGTCTCCCCGCCAGCGCGTGCCCACGCGGCCTCCTGGCCCGTGCGGCTTGCGTCCCCGACTCCTTCGCGTGCATCGCCTTCGCGCCCGGGCATACCTGCCTCGAGTACGAGCGCGTTGCCTCCTTTCCGTGCTAACCTCCTCCTCGCGTGATAAGCCCGACTCGCGGCATTCTTGAGTTGTCGTGCCGCATTCTCATCACCCGAGAAAGGAGAGGAGCAAGTTCCACTTGTTCAGTCCGAGTCCTCTTGAGACTTAGCACTTTCCAATAGTTTATTGGATTTTTCTAAGTCTTTGGAGCTCAACCATCTCGGCCATTCATCCTCCAAGTCGAACCTAAGTCCTAGAGCCACGAGATAGCACCGAGCAAAGCCACTTAGCACCATTTTGAGTTGGGTGAAAGGTAAACTCATGTTTTTCATTTTTCTCAGCTTTAACATGATAAAATAGGAATTATCATGTAGGAAAATGAATTCATGAACATGCTTAAGGATGAGTTTCGAATATTTGAAAGATATCATGCGAGTTATAGCCATTGTCCCAGCCCTTGAAGTCATGATTTTTGATGTATATTATTCGGCCCTAAGAGTTTTTAGAAGTTGAGTATGTTGGTTAAGTGACCTAGGGTCCGTACGAGCCATATCGGCCATATCGGACCACGTCAAACTCCAACCGAGGTCTTATAGTGATTCTTGGCATTTTTATGTGTCTCATATCATTATATGTTGGGTTGAGTCCATGTTCACCGGAAAAAGAAGCCGGAGGTCCGGCAAAGACCGGTTATGGCCGCTGGCTGCGCACATAGCGCCCGCGCGCCAGGCCGTGTCGCAGAGGCCAGGCCGCGCCTCTGCCCGTGCCCGCGCTGATGCGAATGTGGGTTTCGAGGCCCGAGGATGCCGAGAGCCGATGGCCGAGACGACCCGAGAAGGCCGAGGAAAGGGCCAAATTCACGTATGCATGGCCTAAGAGACGGGTACGAGCCCATATACGAGGCGCACGAGCACAAAAGGAACGACACGAGTCGAACCATCAGGGCTGTGCAAAGGAGGTTCGTGATGGGCGCACGCGAGGAAAATGCACAATGCGTAGACACGCGATACGCGTGAGCCGCGTAGCAAGGCGCGCGAGGGTACACGTGAAGATGCGCATCCATCAACACGAGCGGGTGCGCGAGATGAACCGACAGCAAGGGCGCGAGCATGCACATTAGCGTAGACATGCATGGTCGAGACACAGGAAGCCGCCAGGGTCGAGCCTGCAAGGACGAGTATGCGGCATGAGGGGTCGCAGCCAAACGGGCCAAACAGGAAGGTCGGGTGGTCGACTCTCGGATGGTCGACACTCGCGAGCTCGAACGGGTCTATCACATAGTCGACACTCGCTAGGTCGANCCAGCGCCGTGCCAGGGCCCCAGCAGGCCCGGCACGGGACCGATGCCGGTCAGTCCGAGTGAGCGCCCGATCGCCCGGCCGCAGCGAGCCGGCGGTCCAGCCAGTCAGCGAACTGGCCGGTTTAGCCGGCGGTTCGATTCAGTTTTGGTTCGATTATTTCGGTCCGAGTTTTATTACAAAATCTAAGTATTTTTTCGAGCCAAACCAGATCAGTTAAGCATGTCAGTCTATGTTCTGGACATAGTATTATTTTTGTGAACCCTAGCACGTTCCTAAATAACCGGATAAGCTATCAGATAAAAATGAGCATCTTAGCATATAATTGAGCATATGACGAGCATAGTACTTAGTATATTTTTGTTTGCTTATATTTTTATGTAGCTTGACGAGTCGGCTACCAGCACCGCAGCACTTACACATTTTCGAACAGATCAGGTGAGGACCCAGCCTGGGTATTACATTGAGTTTAATAGCTGATATCATGTCCAAGGTATGTATTTGAGTTAGCAAGGGTGGAGGCCAGTATGCCTTAATTGCCCATCCGAGGCCCAGTTTATTTGCTTAGGGTGGAGGCCCAGTATGCCTTAATTGCCGTCCGAAGCCCAGTTTATCCGCTTAGGGTTGAGGCCCAGCAGTCCTCCCCTAGGTTCCGGTGGAGGCCCAGTTTTCCTTAATTGCCCATCGGAGTGTGCACACGGTCCGACTCAGAGTGTCCGGAAAGTTCAGTTCAGTTACCGGCCCAGTTGTCCGGGAGTACCTATATATACCTGTGTTGTGACATCGTTATTAATATTTTTGTTTACTTTTATATGGGTTTTTATGGAGTACAAAGGGACCAGTACTCACCCCCACTTTATTTTTCAGATGACAGGGTCGGCGGGCAGGTGTGAGTCCAGCAGTGGTGGTTGTGGTCGTGGCTTCGGCACAGCTAGCGATTCGTGGACATTTGATTATCTACGTCTGTATAATTAAATTATTTCCACGCATTTTATGATTTTCGCTACGTTACTTTTGGTTCGAACTTGCATGATGATATTTTCCAAAACTTAACGTTTTACCCGATTTGCCAGCATCGAACAGGTCCAGCTAAACTTGCAGGTTACTACAAAAGATTTAAAATCTGATTTTTCTAAAAAGTCTAAACCAGTCATTAGACTTTGATTAAAAAGGGAAACAGACTTTTAACAAGTATGTTTTTAGCGGCAACTCGTACAATTTGCAAAGAATTTCGAAATCGTATAAGTATTTTTGAAAAAGAAATTGCGAAAAAATTGGCCCTAAAATAGCGGGTTGTTGCAATTGGTATCAGAGCACCTTTTGTGCTTCTGAATACTTAAGAGACAGGAAATTTCAGAAAAACCCGACCACACCACACTCATGTCGCGCCGACCACCAGGTAAGTGCTGCCAAAATTTTCCAAAGTTTATATAAGCAAACTGTACTAAGTCTATGCTCAATAAGATTCAGATAATCCGAACTCTATATGCTCTAAGACCAGTAAGATGGACTCCTAGCAGTCTTAAGTATACCAGTATTTAGAATTCTAGTCAGAACTCTAGTTCGAACCCTTGTTTGAACTCTAGCTTTTCGAGTTAGCAACTCGTCAAGAAATTTGTGCCTTTTCCAGTAATCAGCGCATCCTTTCAGCCTTATTCAATTCCACCCCTATTTCTGACCCAATTCTGCGGCTTATTTATCAGATGGCTTGCCGTGGATGTCAGGCTCAACGGGAATTATCTCATGCAGAGGTAGTCGCCCAGTTCCACGGCTACACCCCCGACAAGTTTACGGGGCAAGGGGATCCACGCCTAGTTGATGAGTGGATCAAGGTCTCAAAGCGATATTCGAGATCATCGAGTGCTCAAAAAGACACAGTATCCTCTGTGCTCAGCTTCAGATGACGGAGATGCCCGTCTATGGTGGAACGGCTACTGGGCTCTGCACCCTGGCCAGAAGGAGAACTTTACATGGCCCTAGTTGAAGGAGATGCTCAGGGAGAAGTATTACCCTGACACCTACAAGGCAGAGATGGAGCGCCAGTTTTTGGCGCTCAAGCAGGGCCACCGCTCCGTGGATGAGTATGAGCAGGAGTTTGCCCATCTCAGCACCTTTGTCCCCTGCTTTGTGGACACTGAGGCGAAGAAAGCGAGACGCTTCCGTGATGGTCTGCTACCAGCGACCTGTCACCATGTAGCGGGTCATGGCATTCAGTCCTTCGCGGATGTTGTCTTCAAGGCTCAGGAGACGGAGGCCAGTCTTCGGATGGACCAGGTGCAGCCGCTAGTCCAGCCCTCAGTTCGGCCCCTAGCTCAGTACCCAGCTCTGCCACCAGCTCAGCCAGCGCCTGTTCAGCGGGCGAAGCCCAAGAACAAGAGGAAGCTGCGGGGTCAGCAGAATGACCGGAGGAACAGGCAGAGGCAGCCACAGACTCCAGCATGTGGCCCCTGCGGACGTCCTCACCGCGGAGAGTGTCGTGCTAGACAGAACGTTTAATTCCACTGTCGGAGGCCAGGGCATTCCATCCGACATTGCCCCGAGAGGCAGCAGCAGCCTCAGCAGCCGCCCCGGCAGCAGCAGCAGCAGAGGCGAGGACAGCAGGCACAGGTCTACACCGTCGAGCAGGCCGAGGCAGAGTAGCACCCAGGTACTATGTCTGGGATGATTATTTTAAATGATATGCCTATATTTGCCCCTTTCGATGCTGGTGCGACGCACTCGTTTCTGTCGACTCGATGTTTAGAGGCCATTGGAGTTCAGCCCATCGACACTGTTGACCCTCTCGAGGTGAGTCTAGCCTCGGGGAGAAAGATAGTGACGAGCTCCAAGGCAGAGAACCTTAGCCTTAGTATCGGCGACTGAGTTTTGCATGCCGAAGCTTACGTTATCGAGATGAGGGATTTCGATCTCATTCTCGGTATGGATTGGTTGACGCGTTATCGAGCAGACATTCGTTGCCACGACCGGGAGGTTATTCTTCATCTTCCGGAGGACAGACATATTACATTTTTTGGCTCGAAGACGCGAACCCTACCTCATGTCGTTTCCATGGCGAAGGCGAGGAAGATTCTACGCAGAGGAGATTGTCAGGGTTATCTGGTGAGCCTCGTGGACGAGGGGTCGAGAGCACAGACACCTCATGACGTTCCAGTTGTTCGTGAGTTTGAGGATGTGTTCTCGGACCAGCTACCAGGAGGACCACCGAGCAGGCAGGTGGAATTCACCATTGATCTCATGCCAGGAGCAGGACCGGTGTCGAAGGCTCCATACAGAATGTACCGAGAGAGGCATAGAAGTGGATCCAGCGAAGATTGCCGCAGTTCAGAACTGGTCAGCGCCCAAGAGTCCAACCGAGATCCGCAGTTTTCTCGGTCTAGCAGGGTATTATCGCAGATTTATTGAGGGGTTTTCGAAGATTGCCCTTCCTTTGTCCAAGCTGACAAGGAAATCTGTGAAGTTTGAGTGGACGAGTCGTTGTGAGGAGAGCTTTCAGGAGCTCAAGCAGAGATTACGACGGCTCCAGTGTTGACTATTCCGGATCCTACTCGAGGTTTCACCATCTATAGTGATGCTTCGAAGCAGGGTCTTGGGTGTGTGCTGATGCAAGATGGCCAAGTCGTTGCGTACGCTTCACGTCAGTTGAAGCCCCATGAGCAGAATTACCCTACGCACGACCTAGAGTTGGCAGCGATTGTGTATGCACTCAAGATTTGGCGGCATTATCTGTACGGTTGTCAGTGTGAGATCTACACTGATCACAAGAGCCTGCAGTATATCTTCACACAAAAAGAGCTCAACATGCGCCAGAGGCGATGGCTGGAGCTCGTGAAAGATTATGACTACACCATTCAGTACCATCCGGGGAAGGCGAACGTAGTAGCAGACGCCCTAAGCCGAAAGGTTAGGGGTGAGCTGGCTTGTGCCATCACTCAGCAGCGCCAGTTAATTCATGAGTTCGCCCAGATGCAGTTCGAAGTAGTTGGCTCGCCTCCCAAGTTGCCAGTTGTAGGAGGTATGCGAGCGATGAGAGTGTGGCCCACGCTACGAGATAGAATCCGGCAGGATCAATCCTTTGGCGATTTCATTCGTACGATGAGAGGGAAGATTCACGCCGGTGGAGTAGAGGGCTTTTACCGAGGCGCAGATGGTGCCTTGGAGTACAAGGGAAGGATTGTGGTGCCGAATGTCGAGGCACTGAAGAAGGAGATCCTGACTGAGGCCCACAGTGCGCCATGCCTAGCCCACCCTGGGAGTACCAAGATGTACCACGACTTAAAAAAATCGTTATGGTGGCGAGGAATGAAGAGAGATGTAGCAGACTTCGTGAGGAAGTGCCGGACCTGTCAGCAGGTTAAGGCCGAGCACAAGAGCCCATTAGGTCTGCTACGGCCACTTGAGATTCCCCAGTTGAAGTGGGAAGAGGTGACCATGGACTTTGTCACGGGACTACCTAGGTCGTCCGAGCAGCACGACGCAGTTTGGGTAGTAGTGGACAGGTTGACGAAAGTCGTCCACTTTATGCCTATGGCGATGACCATGTCGAAGGAAAAGTTAGCCGAGATATATATCATCCGACTCCACGGAGTACCTGTTTCGATTGTGTCTGATCGAGATCCCAGATTCACCAGCAGATTCTAGGAGAGTTTGCATGAGGCGATGGGCACCCAGTTGAAGTTCAGTTCGGCTTACCATCCAGAGACAAACGGCCAGTCTGAGAAGACGATCCAAACGCTTGAGGATATGCTCCGAGCCTTGATTCTGGACAGAGGTGATAAGTGGGAGAAGTGGTTGCCACTAATCGAGTTCGCCTATAACAACAGTTATCAGGCATCGATTCAGATGGCCCCCTACGAAGCACTTTATGGCCGCAAGTGTCGTTCGCCCCTTTAATGGGATGACGTCGGAGAGCAACGAGTACTCGGTCTGGAGTTGATCGAGGAGACAGTTGAGCAGGTAGCCTTGATTAAGAGAGAGGCTCAAGACAGCCCAGAGTCGGCAAAAGTCCCCATCCGACAAGCACAGGCGAAAGTTGCAGTTTGAGCCTGGAGAGAAAGTGTTCCTGAAGGTTCGACCCATGAGAGGTGTCGTTCGCTTCGGGAAGAGAGGGAAGCTGCATCCCCGATATATAGGTCCGTTCGAGATTCTCGAGCAAGTGGGCGAAGTAGCCTATCGATTGGCGTTGCCTCCCGAGTTAGCCAGCGTGTATAATGTGTTTCACATTTCGATGTTGCGCCCGTATGTGTGCGATCCAGAGCATGTGCTACAGCACCAAGAGCTCCAGATTCAGCCAGATTTGACTTACGAGGAGCAGCCGGTAGCAGTTTTGGATTGTAAGATTCACCGGCTCAGGAGACAGATATTCCCCTCGTTTGTATTAGATGGAATCGCCACGAAGAGTCAGACGCCACTTGGGAACGCAAAGCCGATATTAGAGCTCGTTTTCCAGATTTTGAGTTCTGATTTGTATCCACTTTATATGTATTTTCAGCCCTTGTATTTCCGGGGACGGAAATATAAGGGAGGTAGATTGTAATAGCCCAGTTCCTTTATTAATAAAAGTGACAGTTTAGTTCCCAGTTTGAACTATTTCCTTTTATTAATATTGTTCGTCCTGACATTCGAGCTCAGTTATTCAGCTATTCAATCTCAGTTATTAATTCCGGTCCATTTATTTCAGCGATGGATTTTATTCAGTTGGAATTAATTATTTTCAGTTGACAAATATCGAAACCAAGTATGTTTCGATAAATCGTCGAAGTCAAGTCGTGTCCGGAACCCAGTATGTTCGGTCGCGAGTCTCGCGCATAGTCAAGTCTCGAGCCCAGTAGTGCCGAATCTTGTTCAAGCCCTAGTTGTGATTGTAGCCATGCCTTAGAATTATTCTAAGTGCAAGAGTTTTTCCAAGTTCCCTCAGCCATAGTAGTGCCGCGAGTCCGATCATGTGAGCGCCTAGTCGTGCCTCGTCATCTCCGAGCCCTAGTAGTGTCGGACCTTAGTAGTGAACCCTTAGAATTTTCTAAGTGTTGGTTCATCAAGGATAAGCCTTAGAAATAATCCCTCGGCCAAGAGGAACCCCGCACCAAGCTCGTGCATGGGTTCAAGTTCACTCGCGCCCAAGTGTTCGCACCTAGCCGATTGCCGAGCTATAGCCGTGCCGAAGTTTTATCCGAGCACCTATGGAAGTATTTCTAAGTATTTTAGAGCTCCTAAGTGAGCCAAGGATGTGCATAACCGGCCTAAGGAACCATGTGCACCGAGCCCTAGTAATCCACGCCTAAGTCATTGCGCGTGGTCGTGCTTAAGCCCAAGTCATGGCTTAGTTACCATGGATATTTTTCTAAGTGTTTGATGCACTAAGACCAGCAATTAAATGGGTCATGAAGTGGTGGGAACCTCAGCACGTAAGTGGCATTTTTAGCCCAAAGACCGCGCGCCTCGCAGTACCGCGCGCTAGGTCGCGCCAAGCCCACGCGCGTATGGTTTTCAAGCCCAAAACAAGAATTTTGCGGCCCAAGTCTTATAGCCCAAGATCATGTGAGTATTATGGAGTTTAAGAAGGGTCAAAGTCAGTCCAAGTCGTGGTCAAGAGTGGACAAGAAAGTAAACAAGATATTAGCATGGAGCATTGTGAGTGGAGCCTTATTTTAAGGAAAAAAGTGATGTCTTGTTCCCTCCACTCACCCTCCTAGCCGACCAGACATGTCTCCTCCACCATTTGGATGTCTTGGTCAGCCCAAATTCAGCATTCAAGGCCTCCAAACCGTTCAAGACAAGTCAAGGGGACACTAGCGTTGAACTTTGTGAGTGGTTCCCTAATTTAAGGAAAAGTGGTCTCTTGGTCCCCTTCCACTCACCTCCACAAGACCAGCCTTGTTCCCTCCACCATTTGGACGTCTTGGGCAGCTCAAGGTTAGCAACAAGGTCCCCTAAAACGTGGAAGCATGTCCAAAATCGTTCCAAGACCACTCAAGGCTTGTCCCCCACCTAGGCGCGCGTGTGGGTGGACATGTCCCCCATTTTTGGACCTCGGTCAAGGCAACCAAGACCAGCATGTTCCCCACTCTTTTTGACCGCTTTGGACAGCCCATAGTCAGCTACAAGACCTCCTTAATTCGTGCATCAAGTCTCAAGACCACTCCAAAGTTGTCCCCCTCCTAGTGCCGCGCGAGCGGGTGCTTGTCCCCCACTTTTGGAGTCTTGGTCTCTTCATCTCATGACCACGTTTAAAACCTCTCTACCCCAGCATTTTTCTAGCTCTTGGACACTTAGAGAACTCAGGGATATTGAGAGGAAAGGAGAGAAAAACCGAGAGTTTGTTCCTAGGCCATTTCCGCGCGCGTCGAGTCCCAATGATGAAGATCGTGTGCCCCAATTGCTGATAAGCCACAATCTCGTGCCTTGAATTGCCGATAAGCTCTTGGACACTTAGAATTTGCTCCTAGGCCATTTCCGCGCGCGTGGAGTCCTGAGTAAGGAGAGGAGCGAGTTCCACTTGTTCAATCCGAGTCCTCTTGAGACTTAGCACTTTCCAAGAGTTTATTGGTTTTTTCTAAGTCTTAAGAGCTCAACCATCTCGACCATTCATCCTCCAAGTCGAACCTAAGTCCTAGAGCCGCGAGATAGCACCGAGCAAAGCCACTTAGCACCATTTCGAGTTGGGTGAAAGGTAAACTCATGTTTTTCATTTTTCTCAGCTTTAACATGATAAAATAGGAATTATCACGTAGGAAAATGAATTCATGAACATGCTTAAGGATGAGTTTCGAATATTTGAAAGATAAGCCCTTAAATTCGGATTTTTAAGTACAAGCATGAGTAGGCCGTTTTTCATAGCTCATTATCCCTCAAAAATCATGTGTATGACATTGGTAAGAGATAGGCATGTTTTGAGTTCAATGGTTCGGTCAAGTTGTTAGTGAAATCGAGTTATTTTCACCTCCGAACCCAAGCCTATGTACATGCGAGTTACAGCCATTGTCCCAGCCCTTAAAGTCATGATTTCTGATGTATATTATTCGGCCCTAAGAGTTTTTAGAAGTTGAGTATGTTGGTTAAGTGACCTAGGGTCCGTACGAGCCATATCGGCCCTATCAGACCACGTCAAACTCCAACCGAGGTCTTATAGTGATTCTTGGCATTTTTATGTGTCTCATATCATTATATGTTGGGTTGAGTCCATGTTCACCAGAAAAAGTAGCCGGAGGTCCGGCAAGGACCGGCTATGGCCGCTGGCCGCGCACATAGCGCGCCGTGTCGCAGAGGCCAGGCCGCGCCTCTGCCCGTGCCCGCGCTGATGCGAATGTGGGTTTCGAGGCCCGAGGATGCCGAGAGCCGATGGCCGAGACGACCCGAGAAGGCCGAGGAAAGGGCCAAATTCACGTATGCATGGCCTAAGAGACGGGTACGAGCCCATATACGAGGCGCACGAGCACAAAAGGAACGACACGAGTCGAACCATCAGGGCTGTGCAAAGGAGGTTCGTGATGGGCGCACGCGAGGAAAATGCACAATGCGTAGACACGCGATACGCGTGAGCCGCGTAGCAAGGCGCGCGAGGGTACACGTGAAGATGCGCATCCATCAACACGAGCGGGTGCGCGAGATGAACCGACAGCAAGGGCGCGAGCATGCACATTAGCGTAGACATGCATGGTCGAGACACAGGAAGCCGCCAGGGTCGAGCCTGCAAGGACGAGTATGCGGCATGAGGGGTCGCAGCCAAACGGGCCAAACAGGAAGGTCGGGTGGTCGACTCTCGGATGGTCGACACTCGCGAGCTCGAACGGGTCTATCACATAGTCGACACTCGCTAGGTCGACCGGGTAGCAGGACGAACAGATGGACGATGCTCGTCGAGTCGAGGACGCGCATGGTCGAAGTCAGAGGAATCGAGGCTAGACTCACAGTGTCGAGTAGATCGAGACGCAAGCAGGTCGGCGCTCACAAGGTCGAGTGCGAGGCCGCGCGAGGTAGTCGACACAAAGTGCAGCAGGGCAATGGCGAGCCCGCAACGTCAAGCTCGAGAGGGTCGAGCGCCACGCGAAGGTCGACCAAGGCAAGAGGGACGAGGACACGCGCTCGAGACGAGCTTCTCGAGGACGGACAAAGTGTAGACGCACGGGATTGGACTTGACAGCATGTATGGGCCTGGGCTTAGCAAGAGTAGTCCAGTCGAGCCCGGGAGTTAGCAAAGGGTCGCGCGAGGAAGCACGTGGAGGCGTACGCGGACGTGATGCACGATCACACGAGGCGAGCCGTGCGAGCCGAGCAGCGAAGATTCTAGAAGACATTTTATTAGATTAATTATGTAATTATTATTTAATTGTTAAATTAGTGTCGTTAATGTTAGGTTAAATATTATTAGTATATTCATGCATGTTAGATTGTTAGCATAGGTTTATATATATATTTAGCCGTAAGTTAGTTGTTAGGTGTTAGTATTTGATAGTGTTAGTTATTATTATTGCCGTGTAGTGGCACGTTAGTTTGTTAAGAGATTATTTAGTTTAGGTTAGTAATGTTAGATAGGTTAGGATTATATTAGCCGTGAGGAATAATACTCACGTGGGCTAAATTAGTTTGGCTAGGAGTTTTATTTATTTTGGTAAGTCTTGATATGCAAGACATTTAGTTACCTTAGGATTATATATATTTTCCATTGATCAGAATAATAGTTGGTATAGGACTAGATCTAGTTTTTCTTATAAATACCCTATGTACTCATTCGAATTATTCATCATTGAATATTAATACAAAACCCGAACTTTTGTTCAAACACTTTGCATTAGATTTCTTCTGCAATTTTATTCTTTTCAAGAGGCGCTCACGTGGCTCGCGAGACACCTATCGTGCGATTTAAGCGGGAGCGGCTTGTCGACAATCAGAACACACGATCTTCATTATTGGTGCTTTCATTGAGAGGTGTTAGATCGTGTGTTTTTTTTTTCTTTCCCCATTCTTTTTTTATTTATTTTATTTACGTTTATATAAAAAAAAAAAAAGAAAGTTATATATATATATATATAGGAATGCGCTCCGGTGAGAATGGTTCTCAATGAAAGAAATAAGAATACATCTTGACCATCCAATTAAATCATCCGGTGGATAAAAAAACTCAGCCTGTATACATTCAATAAGGACAATAAAGGAATTTCTCCACACAACCCACTCCATCCACATCAATCACACGTGGGTCCCACTGCAGTAACAAGTCTCCCTCAATCTCTCAATCACCTCGTATCTCTCACCCTACCTCTCTCTCTCCTCACCTCTCTCCCTCTCCAGTATCCACACACACACAGACCACGCTCCCTTTTTTCTCTGTCACACACACACACACACAGATCTACGGCACACATACACACACCCACTCTCACTTTTGACCACCCGAAACAAAGTCGCTGCAAGCCTGCGACCGCCGGAGCCGCTCGCCGATGCCGAGTTTCTGAAAAAGCTGGAGCTTCGACAGGAGAACTCACGTCCGAACAGCGGTCGACAATCTCCGTCGGCAGCATGCCTGAAAGCCGGAATTCTGGCAAGGCTGCCTTACGCCTCGTCCGAGCATCCACCGCATGCCGCCGGACGCAACACAAACACACACATCCACAACGACCAAAATACGACAATTGACCGATGCCGGGATCCCAAAGGTTGTCCGACCGTGGCGGCGCCACCACTTGCCCTCGAACAGTCCCGAATCTCGATAGACTTGGCAGGGAACACAAAATTGGGATTAGGGCTTCTTATTGAGAATTAGATATTTTTTAGGGGTTTGATTATAATTTTAAGAATTTTTGTTTTTTCAATTTAGCCCATAGGATAATCTTTAATTTATAAAAATATAAAGAAGTGTTGCTTTCATCTGATGTAGGGCGTGCTTTGAGATGTGGATTCATTATCTAAGATGGTTTAACTTGCATAAAGGTCTATCATGGAAGATTTTTAATTTTACTTGAGGCTTGAACTGAAAATTATAATAATGGAATAAGAACGTTCTCATTTACAGTTATTATGTGGTTATTGATTTGATATCTTATGTGGAATTATTATTATTATTATTATTATTATTATTATTATTATTATTATTATTATTATTATATGTCCTTTAATTATTATTATTAATTGTCATTTAGGATTTCCTTCTCCTAGAGAGATGTGAATTATTATTCTTTTATACATTTATATATAATGTATTTTCAACAAAAAAAATAAAATAAAGGTTATTAAATAAAAAATATTAAAATACTAGATATATTTTTTATAATGTAAATAATAAAAATATTCAATTATTTAGGTTAATTCAATTAACCAACCCAATAACTCAATTATTTTAGTTTGAATTTGCAAATAAAAAAACCCAAATCAAATGCACAATAGTATTAAACATTATGCACATGAGTGACTGTCAGATTGCACTATATTGTTACCTCATATGCACATTAATGCATTCACGAATGTACATTGACATTAAAGCGTATTTCACTCGGATGACCAAAAACAAATATTGTTATTTATTTTCAACAAACAATAATATAAAATATTAAATCGAAAAATAAAATTATTAAATATATTTTTATTATACAAATAATTTGACAAATGAAAAGAAAACATATTAATTGAAAACATATTATTAAAGGTTGTAAATTACAATGCACATAAAAAATAATCGATCAATAGATTGCATCATAATATTATACGAACTGCACATTATCGTGTGTGCGTATGCACATTACTGATTTTGATATTATGTTATTATATTCTATAAAATAAGAAAATATAATAAATATTAAATATAAATATTAAAATGCTAAATATATTTTTATAATATAAAAAATAAATTATTTCAATTATTTTTGTGTAATTTAATTAACCAGTCGAATAAACCGATTATTTCGTTTGATTTTAATTTTGGATTGAAAAAAAAAAGATCATTGAAAACGTATACTTTGTGAATGCACAATAGTATTAAACGAATGCACATAATGACTATCAGATTGCACAATATCGAACGAAACGGACCAAACTAAAATTTCTATTTCGTAACTTTATATTTCAAAAATTATTAACTTTTTTTGTTTTTTAATTTAAAAAACTCGATTATTTCAGTTCAATGTCATTATTTTTTTTAAATAACTCAAACAAGTGAACCAACCGGACTATATAATAAATATTATTATTTTATATATTTTATATTATTTTTTAATATCTTTTTAATGTAAATTATATAAATATATATATATTTGATAAATT
Source organism: Striga asiatica (assembly GCA_008636005.1). Taxonomy (NCBI): domain Eukaryota; kingdom Viridiplantae; phylum Streptophyta; class Magnoliopsida; order Lamiales; family Orobanchaceae; genus Striga; species Striga asiatica. Next base: position 214,235 of record BKCP01005750.1, on the reverse strand, counting down.
TATAAACGATTGTTGAACATTTATATAATTTTCGTAAAATTATACCAATTCTTTTTAATGTGCATTTTCGCGTACGATAATGTGCATTCTATGTATTCATATTGTGCGTTTTATGTAATCATATTTTGTATGTATCAAACGTTTTTTAAATTACACATTTATCTCACATACTAAATTGTAACATATAAAAATTAATAAAATTGCAAGCAAGCCCCTTATAATTGTCAAACTTTCATAAAAACAACCCTAATCCCAAAATCCAATCTGTGTTTATAATCCCAAAATCCCATCTATGTTAGAATCCAAAAATCCCATCTCTGATGCAGTGCAGCCCGGCGCTTGGGAGAGAAGACATACGATGGGAGTGAGCTGATGAAAGAAGGCGGACGGAGAGAAGACACGGCGGCGGATGATGAAGGCTGTGGTAGCGGGCGACGGACGGCGAGCGTCGGGAGTCGGTCTGGTGGCTGAGTGCGACCGGAAATTTGTGCGAGAACTGTGTGTGTGCGTGTGTACAGGCTGATGGCGGCGGCGTTGCCGGCGGCGGATTGCGGACTTCGCGGCAGAGACGACGGAAAATGGGCGTCGGCGGTCCACCGGCAGATATGTTGAAACGGCTGCGGCGAGGCTGTCACTCCGGCGACGTTGGCATCAACTGGAACGGCTGCGGCGGACTGACTCTCCGGCGACCGGCATCAATTGGACCGGCAAGGCACATATCGGCGTCGGGTCTAGTGTCCGGACGGCGGCGCCGGCGAAGATAGTGGCTAGCTGCCGTGTGTGTAACTATGTGTGGCTGAGTGTGTGTATCGTCTGTTTGTGTTGTGTGAGGAAAGGAGAGGGTAGGGGCGGGTAGGGGTGGGATGGGGTGGGGCCCGCAGGTGGTGATTGAGTTGGAATATGTAATGACTAGTTTATCCCTACTTAATAGTCATATGTATCATTTGACCAGCATGTGTATATTTATTTACCATATTGCCATTAATGATTGACCATTATTTATTAAATTTTGACTTAATCATGATTATTGATATGATGTATCAAATGGTCTATATTCATTCTCATTTCTTTCATTGTGCTTCTTTCTCATTTGAGCACACNAAAAAAAAAAAAATCTCTTCAAAATGAGTCCACGAAGTAAAGAGCGAAGGAAAGAAAGGAAAGAAATGGCCAACACAAAGATGAAGGACAAACTCGAGAGCTTGGACGTGCAATTCCGAAGCATGAGCGAGGCCATGGACAACCTAGGCGAAGGGTTCGACACCATCAACGCATCGGTGCGGGATTTAATAGAGATCATGAACCGGAGGTTCGACGAGATGGCGCGCAACTTTCAACACCAGCAGGCGCGGCCGCACGGGCGCGAACGACCTGAGGAGCACGAGCAGTGCCACGTCGAGTACGAACAAGAGAAGGAATTCAAGGGCCGCCGGCTCGTCGAGTGCTTAAGGGTTGCGCATCGACCAACCCCGAACAATGCTCGACCGCCACCACACGATGATCGACCACACCCGCGTGAAGCTCGACCATTACCTTACGGGTACGATCGGGCCAAAGGAGAGCTCGAACAAGCTGAGATTGAGCAAGGGGAGCCTGTTTTTCCGATGGAGTTTTCGGGATATTTCAACGAAGAGCCTACTTTCTCGTTTGAATTTCCGGGATACTTTGACAACGAAGAGGCGGCCAAAGACAAACACATCCATTCGTAGAAAGATGACGAGTGCACGACCGAGCGAGGACTAACCGACTACGAGGAGTTCACATGCCCGTTTGAATTTTTAGGGCTTTTTGACGAGGTCACCGAGTTCATAGTCGAGCGAATCGAGTCCAAGGACCTACCTTCATTTGACGACGTGTTCATGGACGAGGGAGTTACGATCGACTACTTAGGCCCGCCTGTTTACGACGTGTACCTCGATGATGACAAGCACATGGTGGTCGAGGAGTTGTGGAAAGAGGCCGAAGAGGAGTCCTGTGAATCGTACGAGCACGATCCGATAAAATCCAACACGCTCGAGACATCGATGCTTGGGAAAGTAGTCGGAGAGGGTCAAGTGATTGAGGAATGGTGTGAGGAGCTCGACTTTCCGTTTGATTTTTCGGGCCACCTAGGAGTTACAGACGAACAAGTCGCGACGGGTTTTGATGGACCGCCTATCTACGATGTATACCCCGATGAATACTTCGTCGAGGTCGAGGTTAAAGAAGTCGAGGTGGTCGAAGCTCCAAGGCTCGAGGAGGTTTCGGACGTGGCCAAGATAGCCGGGATCGATGGAGTCGAGAAAATGGAAGAAGAGGTGGATGTGATCGAGGAGGACGACGAACCCCGAATGGAGATACTTGATGAGTCCTTGAGGACAAGGACAAACTTTAAGGGGGCGGGAATGATGCGAATGTGGGTTTCGAGGCCCGAGGACGCCGAGAGCCGATGGCCGAGACGACCGAGAAGGCCGAGGAAAGGGCCAAATTCACGTATGCATGGCCTAAGAGACGGGTACGAGCCCGTATACGAGGCACACGAGCACAAAAAGAACGGCACGAGTCGAACCACCAGGGCTGTGCCAAGGAGGTTCGTGATGGGCCGACGCGAGGAAAATGCGCAATGCATAGACACGCGATACGCGTGAGCCGCGTAGCAAGGCGCGCGAGGGTACACATGAAGATGCGCATCCATCAACACGAGCGGGTGCGCGAGATGAACCGACGGCAAGGGCGCGAGCATGCACATTGGCGTAGACATGCATGGTCGAGACACGGGAAGCCGCCAGGGTCGAGCCTGCAAGGACGAGTATGCGGCACGAGGGGTCGCAGACGCACGGGATTGGACTTGACAGCACGTATGGGCCTGGGCTTAGCAAGAGTAGTCCAGTCGAGCCCGGGAGTTAGCAAAGGGTCGCGCGAGGAAGCACGTGGAGGCGTACGCGGACGTGATGCACGATCACACGAGGCGAGCCGTGCGAGCCGAGGGGCGAAGATTCTAGAAGATATTTTATTAGATTAATTATGTAATTATTATTTAATTGTTAAATTAGTGTCGTTAATGTTAGGTTAAATATTATTAGTATATTCATGCATGTTAGATTGTTAGCATAGGTTTATATATATATTTAGCCGTAAGTTAGTTGTTAGGTGTTAGTATTTGATAGTGTTAGTTATTATTATTGCCGTGTAGTGGCACGTTAGTTTGTTAAGAGATTATTTAGTTTAGGTTAGTAATGTTAGATAGGTTAGGATTATATTAGCCGTGAGGAATAATACTCACGTGGGCTAAATTAGTTTGGTTAGGAGTTTTATTTATTTTGGTAAGTCTTGATATGCAAGACATTTAGTTACCTTAGGATTAGATATATTTTCCATAGATTAGAATTATAGTTGGTATAGGACTTGATCTAGTTTTTCTTATCAATACCCTATGTACTCATTCGAATTATTCATCATTGAATATTAATACAAAACCCGAACTTTTGTTCAAACACTTTGCATTAGATTTCTTCTGCAATTTTATTCGTTTCAAGAGGCGCTCACGTGGCTCGCGAGACACCTATCGTGCGATTTAAGGCGCGGGAGCGGCTTGTCGACAATTGGAACACACGATCTTCATCATGCGCCCAGCGCGCGCGAGGTCCAGCAGCCCCCAGTACGCACGACAGCGCCCAGCAGCGCCTGTCTGTGCCCGAGAGCAAGGTCTCGGCGCCAGCCACGCCCAGTGACCTTTGACAGCGCCCCACAGCCCTGTCCAAGTGCCAGTCCATGCATGACCTCAAGCCAGCCGCTCGTGACACGCGAGGTCGACCTCGGGTCGTGCCAGCTGCATGCCGAGTGTCCAGTACCGTGCCTCACTGAACCCGAGCCGTGTTCAGAGGCCTCGGGTCGTGCCCAGCAGCACGCCCGAGCACGCAGTTCGCCCGGGACGTGTCCAGCAGCACGCCCGCGTGTCAAAGGTAGCCCGACAGTGCCCTGACAGCCTCAGCTGCGCCCAGTTTGCGCGAGTAACGGTCTGTCCGCACATAGCCGTGCCAGACCCGAGCCCAGTCGTGCCTAGGAGCACGCCAGCGCCTTAGCTGGCCTCGATATCGCCCAGTCGCGCCCGAGAGGCACCAGCAGTGCCTGTGCCCGTGCCAGCAGTCCCTGGCCGCACTCAGCAGCACCTGGACCGTGCCCTGTAGCTCCTAGTGTCCCCAGTCGTGCCAGGGCCCGCCCAGCAGCGCCTAGTACCGAGGCCCGGTCGCACCCAGCTCATGCCCAGCACCGTTCCAGGGCCCCAGCAGGCCCGGCACGGGACCGATGCCGGTCAGTCTGAGTGAGCACCCGACCGCCCGACCGCAGCGAGCTGGCGGTCCAGCCAGTCAGCGAACCAGCCGGTTTAGCCGGTGGTTCGAGTCAGTTTTGGTTCGATTATTTTGGTCCGAGTTTTATTCCGAAATCTAAGTATTTTTTCGAGCCAAACCAGATCAGTTAAGCATGTCAGTCTAAGTTCCGGACTTAGTATTATTTTTGTGAACCCTAGCACGTTCCTAAATAACCGGATAAGCTATCAGATAAAAATGAGCATCTTAGCATATTATTGAGCATATGACGAGCATAGTACTTAGTATATTTTTGTTTGCTTATATTTTTATGTAGCTTGACGAGTCGTCTACCAGCACCGCAGCACTTACACATTTTCAAACAGATCAGGTGGGGACCCAGCCTGGGTATTACATTGAGTTTAATAGCTGATATCATGTCCAAGGTATGTATTTGAGTTACCAAGGGTGGAGGCCAATATGCCTTAATTGCCCATCCGAGGCCCAGTTTATTTGCTTAGGGTGGAGGCCCAGTATGCCTTAATTGCCATCCGAAGCCCAATTTATCCGCTTAGGGTTGAGGCCCAGAAGTCCTCCCCTAGGTTCCGGTGGAGGCCCAGTTTGCCTTAATTGCCCATCGGAGTGTGCACACGGTCCGGCTCAGAGTGTCCGGAAAGTTCAGTTCAGTTACCGACCCACTTGTCCGGGAGTACCTATATATACCTGTGTTGTGATATCGTTATTAATATTGTTGTTTACTTTAGTATGGGTGTTTATGGAGTACAAAGGGACCAGTACTCACCCCCACTTTGTTTTTCAGATGACAGGGTCGGCGGGCAGGCGTGAGTCCAGCAGTGGTGGTTGTGGTCGTGGCTTCGGCACAGCTAGCGATTTGTGGACATTTGATTATCTACGTCTGTATAATTAAATTATTTCTACGCATTTTATGATTTCCGCTACGTTACTTTTGGTTCGAACTTGCATGATGATATTTTTCAAAACTTAACGTTTTACCCGATTCGCCAGCATCGAACAGGTCCATCTAAACTTGCAGGTTATGACAAAAGATTTAAAATCTGATTTTTCTAAAAAGTCTAAACCAGTCATTAGACTTAGATTAAAAAGGGAAACAAACTTTTAACAAGTAAGGTTTTAGCGGCAACCCGAACAGTTTGCAAAGAATTTCGAAATCGTATAAGTATTTTCGAAAAAGAAATTGCGAAAATATTGGCCCTAAAATAGCGGGTTGTTGCATTACCTCGACTGGAAGTGGAGAATTCGAGTTAGGGCTCAAACTAGGGCTAGGCGCGGTTTTGTAGCTTTAGGTGGACTTGGAGTGGAATTTGGTCGAGATTAGTGGTCTCAAAAGTCTTAGAAAAATCTAAGGAACTCTTAGAAATGTCTAATCCTCGAGAGAAATGGCTTGGAACACGAGGTGGCTGCCTCCTCTCCTTCCCCCAGCAGGGCGCGCGCGAGCAGGGCCAAGGTAAGTGTCTCTCGAATTTTCTATCTTTCCTCACTATTATGCTCATGCTTTAGGTAATCAAAGGTCTTAAAAGGGACTGAGGAAGGGTCCTTAAATAGGCTAGGGGCGGAGTTTACTATGGCTGGTCAAGAGGGGGACATTTTAAGTGGATTTCACCACATCATATGCATGGGGACTTGGGGAGGAGATGGGCACGACTTTGGGTGGATTTTTCAGAGTTTAATGGGGCTGACAAAGTCATAAAATAATGGTGAGAAAGCAGGTCTGGTCGGGGTCAAAGCATGGGGGACAAAGGCATGCACTACTTGAATAAAATAATGTTGTGCCCATGCTCCACTTTGGGCTAATCTCTTGCTGACTTAGACTAATCTTTATTAGGGCCATTTTATCTTAAATTAATCCTTATTAAGTGTGTAATACACGCATTAAGGGGTCTTGGGTGAAAGTGGGCCGGAACTATGTCATTTGGGCTCAAGAAGTTGGGCTGCCAAAGCTGGCGCTGGGCTGGGCATTGGGCCCTGGGCGCGGGGACACGGTGATGCGGATGTGGGTCTCGAGGCCCGAGAACGACGAGGGCCAAGGGCCGGGACGACCCGAGAAGGCTGAGGAAAGGGCCAAAACCACGCATGCTTGGCCTAAGAGACGGGTACGAGCCCGTGTGCGAGGCACACAAGCACGAGAGGAGCGACATGAGCCGTGGACACGTGCGGGAAAAGGAGTCGATAACGAGCACGCAACGTCGAGCTCAAGAGGGTTGACCGCCACGCGAAGGTCGATCAAAGCAAAAGAGACGGGGACGCGCGCTCGAGACCAAGCTTGTCAAGGGTGGACACAGCATGGACGTGTGGGCCTGGGCTTAGCGAAAGTAATCCGGTCGAGCCCGAGAGTTGTCAGTGAAGGACGCGCATGGAGGTGCGCGAGGGCACGTGAGAAGGTGGTCCATAGGCGGGCGTCATTTAGGTGCAAGAAAGGGCGCGAACACACGCGACGGCGTAGACGTGCATGGACGAGACCACGCCTCAAACGGACGCGCCATCGGAGGTTTTGGGATGCACATCGAAGGAGTGAAACCTGGTGGGGATGGCCAAAGCATCAAGTGGCTCGAAGGAATGGAAGGCACGCTAGTCGGGTGCACAACACAAGCGGCACGCGCGCATGGACGCGCGGACGCACGGGCGCGACACGGGGCAGCGGGGCGCGCGGGCAGCACGCGCGGCACGGGCGCAGGGCTGCCAGGGACAGCTCGCGCGGGTGACTTGCCGAGCAAGGAACCGCGGCTTCTAGGGACCTTTTGGAGCTGAATCTTCTCTAGATTATTCTTGATACTTCCCCACATGTTTTAATAGCTTTCCTTAGCATGTTAGGACTTTGGTTTAGATTAGGAATATTAGTTTGGTTAGGAATCCAAATAAAAGGCATGTGCCTATTAGTTTCCTATTTGTCTTTTAATTGTTTGGTAAGTCCATATTCCCTAGATGTTTAGTAGCATTAGGATTTATTTACTTGCATAGATTAGGAGTTCTAATTAGATTAGGATTAGATCTATTTGGCATCTATAAATACTCTCTATGTACCATTCGAAAAAGGATGGTTGAGTGAAAAGAAAAGAGTCGAACATTGTGTTCAAAGTTCTCGTGTGTTTTCTCCTGTGAGTTTACATAGAGTTCGTGAATGGAATAGGACCAACATCCGAGTTTCTTCACAGTGATAGAAATAGGACCAACATCCGAGTTTCGTCACACCTATCGCGAAGTACGAAGGCGTCGGCGCGCGTATTAGCAACCTATTGCGAAGGGACCAAGGCGTCGGCGCGGGTTTCGAGCAAGTCGAGCTAGACGTAACACACGATCCTTCATCACGCGGGCTGGGCGCGAGGACGCGTGCTGGGCTGCGCGGGGAGATGGGCTGCGCGTGGGAAAATGACTTTGGGCTGAGTTCATTACTTGTTGAGCCTTCCTTGCTGATTTCCATACTTAGAAAAATATTAGGACCAATGTGCTATGGCTAGGACAAGCCTTGGGCTCGGTAGGGTGCATGGGCGCGGCTAAGGCGCGGGTACGGGACTCGGGCATGGGGCTCGACTAGGGCTCGATCCTAAAATGATCAAGACTTGAACTTTGGTATTTTTACACACTTAGAAATTTATTCTAAGCATAAAAATACCAATATTTGGCTAGGCTCGGAATTTACTCGAAAATTAACTCGGAACCAAACTAGGGTTTGGAGTCGATAATTACTCGGATTGACTTGCTATTATTTAACCACCCAAATTAATGGATTAATCTTAACTTAAAATTTATATATAAATATTCCAAGGAATAATCTATCATTTTTGAGCATTTAGCATATAAATTAATATAACTCGGTAATTTCTGAAAATTACGGATTTCACTTATAGTGGAGCAGTGAAATCGTTCTTAATATTATTACTGATTTGGGGCATTACAGTGAACACGAAAGTCAACTGTGCTCCGCAGAAACCAATACTAAAGTAAACAACAATAATAATAACAATTGCATCTGGCCGAGTCCACGACCACCACTGTAATGCCTCGTTCGATTATTGAATATTTGGGAGTTATTTTTCATTATTTTTTATTATTATTATTATTATTATTATTATTATTATTATTATTATTATTATTATTATTATTATTATTATTTATCCTTATTTGTTGTTATTATTATTTATTGAATGTCTAATATGATTTATCTGTAAAATTGCGATTAAATGTCTAATTGTTTAAATATTATTTAATTGTCAATTTGTAATTAAATTCCTAAATGTCTAAATGTTATTAGTATTATTATTATTAATTAATTTAAATTGTGTGTATTTGTATTATTAACATTTAGATATATATATATATCTAAATGTTATTATTTGCTTAATTGTAAATGATTTCATTAATGTGTATTTGTATTATTATTAATATTATTATCTTATATTTAATTGTATGTTATTATATAAAAAATCCGGTTTATTTATTTTATCGTGCGATATAATTCTCAAGCCGAACCGAATTAATTTTACGTCTAGTCGGGCCCGAGAGCCGAACCGTTTCCTTGAGCCTCGACCAAACTGGCTTGCCCAAGTGTGTGTTGTGTGTGTCTTGGACTTCCAGCCTTTGACCCTAAGTCACAATTCATTCCCGCAGCTTTGGATATCTCTCCCCTTCCTTCGATCGCGTTTGAACCAAAAGCAGAGAAATCCTTCCTTCTCAATCTGACCGACCTTAATCCATCGTCATCATCACCACCGCTTCTCGTCAACCTCACCATCGCCGATCGTCAATCCCTTTCCCCTCTGCAATTCCAACGCCACGACCAAAAGCATCCGGCAATCCTCGAGCGCCGCTGCTACTCCGACGATTCACGCGAGCCTTCTCAGTTCGCGACCGACAGCAACTCCGACGCCTCTCTTTCCGCCTGCTCCTCCTCCGGTGAGTGCCTGCAACTCCGGCGATCCATTCACGCGTGGAAGCCACTGCGAGCCTTCCTCTTTGACGGCACCTGCTGCAACTTCCGGTGAGCTGATCATCGCGCAGCGCCTCCGCAAGTCACCGACCACTCGCCTGCTGCTCCTCCATGGGAAGGCCGGCGATCATCACCCTGTCACCACGAGCATCTCGCTGCTGCTCCTCCTCACGCACAGCGGCGAGCCGACCAAGCTGCCGAGTCGTCTTTACGCCTCAGCCCCGTTCAATCCCTCCATTCCGTTTTTCGAACGCTACCCGAGAACGGTACAAGGATCAAAACCCCGCCTCGTTGAATTTTATGTGTCGTCTATGATATGCGTTTTATTTGGTGTGTTGAATGTCTTTTATTGATCTATATGTGTCTATGATGATTTTATGAGATTATTATGTAAATGTGTGTAGACGAACTCTTCGATTTTGTGAAATCAAACAAGACCTCATCAACTCGTGAATTGGTCGCTGTGGATTGGAACTTGTATCGTCCTTAGTCTTATGGCGAAGAATTCGGACGAATTCGTTGTAAAACGAGTCGTAGGTAAATTGTTGAACTCGAATAATGGCTGTTTTGGTGTTAGAATTATTACAAATTATGTACTGCTTCGTTTGCCTTGAAATTTTTAGGGTCATGTCTTCTTTTGAACATCATACTTGTGTTAAAATTTTGTAATGTTTCAAGGTTTGTAGCTATTTTAATAAATTAGAATGATTTCTGGTTAGTTTCATGTTAATTGCATAATAAATTGTGTAGTAATCGAAATTAGCTGAAAGTTTACTATGTTGTGCCTCTGTTATGATTGTATGATGTGTAAAATTTTTTGAATTTTTGGACTAAGTTTGATAGGGTAAATAATTTAATTTCTGATTCTGCTGAAAGTTTTTTATTTATCATAAATCGGTTAGTAGTTGAAAAATTATGAAACTTGGCTGGAGTACTTGTTTTATTTGCGTTTTCATGTTGTCAAAATATGGGAATTTTGGAGTTCAATTTGGTTTGGTTTTAATTGAAATTCGATAACTGATGAAACTTGTAGGAATTTTTAAAATTAGTACAGTTAATGTCCACAGCTGAATTTTTGATATGTTGTCCCTCTCTTGTTGTAGTCTGTGGTATAAAAATTTCATAGGTTAATTCATTCATTTGGTCTGGTTGGTAATATGTGCTCGTTTTTGCCATAAACTTACTCGAATTTTATAAAATAGCACACTTTGAATTTAGGGATGAAAATTGGTTTTTTTGCTTAACTCTGGGAGGTGAAATTTTGGTTAAATTTTCAAAGTTAAATTCGTATGATAACCTGACCAACCTTTTTTTTTTTGAATAAAATCTAGTAGTTTTAAATATATGGCTTTTGCAATAAAAACTGTAACTTGGCTCGTTTTCCGTTTCTTTAAGTGTTTGACTTGGTTAATATTGGTGTTGGATTACGTGAACTCCCATGTGTTTTTGGTTGAGTCTTAGTGTCGAGTCAAAGTTTTCCAATGTCCACAGGACTTCACGAACAACTTAGTCGAATCAAGTTCAGCTAAGAATAATTGTGATTTCCGTTTAAGTCGGAATAGATGTTGATTATAGCATCTGAACTTAATGTAGGTGTTTAAGGATTCGCCTCGACCCACCGACCTGTTTGTGTGACTTCTCTACCGAATTACCAGGTGGGTTTTATTTGAAATTGCTATGCAGTAAATTGTTGCCTTACGTGTGGTATGATCAATGTATGTGTGTGAACCATGTAGCCTTCGATGTGAGCTGTACCGGCCGTCGAACGGTTATCCTCGTAGTTATGGAACGGTCCCCGTTGGGGTAATCTCCTCTTTACGCCTGTAACAGCAGGGCTGTGCTCGGTCGGAGGTATGAGACCAGGGCTGTGCTCGATCGGTTCCTCGTTGTGAGACCAGGGCGGTGCTCGGCAGACGATGGTTTACTCCTACTGGCTGGCACTCGATGTAAGACCGGAGGGCATTCGATATATAGTCAGCAGTAGTCTATGCGTAGGTGTGCACATGAGTCTATTATTGATATTATTGATAAGAGATGGGATAATTAATTGATTCGCATACATGCTGAGACCATACGTTATTGATTACTGATTACTGTTTCATTATTGTGAATAATGTTTACTGCATAGTGGTGAGCACTACTTTTTCCAACTGTGCTCATCCCCACATGAAATTCACGTTTCAGGTTAAGCGAGGCAGGTACGACGGCGGAATAGAGCGAGTGGTGGTCAGTATATAAGACCGGTTTTATTATTTGTTATGCTTCTGCATTTATGAACTGATTTTATGATTATGAACTTGGGGTATTATTGCTTTTATGAATTTCGGATTTTATGACTGAATAATGTTAAGGAGATGCTCCTTAGTATTTATGAATATTGTTGGAACCTGGTTTGGGTGATGATTTATGAAATTTTGGAAAACCCGTTTTTGGGAGTTATTATTATTGTTGATGATTGATGATTGAGTTTGATGAATGATTAAGTATTGAAAAAATTTGTTAAGTATTGAAGTTTGATTTAAACAGGGGTAGCGCCTCAGGTGTTTCGAAATAAATTTGAAAAAATTTATTCTGATTTTCGGCAAATAAAAGTGGGGCGTTACAGTTTGGTATCAGAGCCAGTTTGCATTTTTGTAGACTGGTATACGTGAATTATGAGAACACTGTGAAATACTTGTATAAAATGATGTAGTATATGACCACTCGCTTTCGTCGTGCCGCGCCAACTCAGGTATGAATACTTGAGTGAATTTTGAACTGCTTATGTGAAATATTGGGATATTATGATATGTAAATCGGGCCTTAGGAATTTATTCTCCTACTTTTAAACGTTCTAGAACTCTAGATGAGTGGTGAGAGAACTTAATATGTTACACTGTCGCGACTCTCGAGGGTGGCTAAGCCTCGAGGAGGGCGACAATTGTATATTCTTTTGCAAAAATTCCCTTCCGTATATTGAGCCGCGTGCAATCTTCTAGCGACAACGGGACTTACTAGGAACAGCTTGAACCGATGATGAAAACAGTGAATCATGGACTCGTGATTGCGAAGCAGACATGCTTCTTTTCTTAAATTCTTGTCTTCTTGTGTACTCTTGCAAACCTTTTTCCCATTCACATGGCAAACAACTTTTGAAGTGTGATTGAGGCTTCTTTTTGTTATCCAATTTCATATTTTGAGGATTTCGCTTGATCTTCCCCTACTTTTGATTCGCTGTGTAAACTATTTTAAGCTTTCCAACTTTAAAACTCGTTTCTCTTGAAGTTTAGCTAATTCTGGTATATCTTATGTTGGGAGTTGACTTTGTTTTGAAAAACCTGAATTCAAGTGAGATTAGGCATCTCTTTGTTTCTGCTTATCTTTATTCGCTTGCAAAGTATGAGAGTTTCGTTCGATTGTCATTGCTAAAATATCACGAAGACTCGATGGCAGAATTTTTCTATCGCCACTTTTGTGAATAACCTGACCTCGAGGGGGACAATAATTGTTCACGCTCGGCATCGAGATAAACGCACAGGAGCTGAAGCCGGCACAAATCAATTCGATAGAAAGATGGAGTGTTTTTTCCACCTTAAAAGATTATGCAGAATTCTTGTAAGGAAGACAGTCGATTCAGAAGCAGGCACATCGCACAGTGCAGAACCGTCATTATTCTAAATTCTGTTCATCGTAAAAATTTTTGTTCTTTTCCTCATTTCGGAATCCCGGGAGGAACTTCGCGTTCAAATTCCAAAGTGTGAAGATTGGGAAGTGAGTTAATGCAGACATGATTAGCTACCAAGGAAGAGCTGACGTGTCGGCCGACGCTATTAGTCGGAAGAGCCGAGGCGAGCTATCTATTTAAGGGCTCGGCAGAAGCCACCGACTTAGAGAGAATCACCATGAGAGTTCTGTTCAGATTTTGCATATCGTTATATCTGTGGCATATTGCGTTTTGTTGTTTTAGGAAGTTGGTGGACATGGAACTCGAACTTGCACCTTGCTATTTTTGAGACTGTTTGAAACTTTTGAAATTGAGAAACGCCTGAAATGTATATTGTTTTGTTGACCCCAAAATTTTCGAAATTTGGTAAGACCATTCCTTTTTGGTAGCCTTGAATTGTAATTTCTTGTGGAAACCTGGACCAAACGCCGACCCTGACTGGGTATAGCCACGCGAAGTGGTGGCCAAGCACGCACGACCGTGCTGAGAGACGGAAGGCTTGCGCGCGGCCGACCGTTGATTCGCATGCGAACTGCAGCCGCCATCACCGTACGCACGAACTCCCCAGGCCAGCGTATACGGCCAACCATCGATGTTTTTACTGAACTGTTGAAACCGTTTCATGCTGGAATACTTGATTATCCTTTTTGATGTGTGTTCTTTCGCATTTTTGAGGACGGAAATATTTAAGGAGGATAGATTGTAATGCCCCGTTCGATTATTGAATATTTGGGAATTATTTATCATTATTTATTATTATTATTATTATTATTATTATTATTATTCCTTATTTGTTGTTATTATTATTTATTTAATGTCTAATATGATTTATCTGTAAAATTGCGATTAAATGTCTAATTGTCTAAATATTATTTAATTGTCAATTTGCAATTGAATTCCTAAATGTCTAAGTGATATTAGTATTATTATTATTATTATTAATTAATTTAAATTGTGTGTATTATATATATATATATATATATATATATATATATATATCTAAATGTTATTATTTGCTTAATTGTAAATGATTTCATTAATGTGTATTTGTATTATTATTAATATTATTATCTTATATTTAATTGTGTGTATTATTATATAAATAAAATTTGGTTTATTTATTTTATCGTGCGATATAATTCTCAAGCCGAACCGAATTAATTTTATGTCTAGTCGGGCCCGAGAGCCGAACCGTTTCCTTGAGCCTCGACCGAACCGGCCTTATCAGAGTAAATTTTTCGCAACCTTTACTTCGAAAATACTTATAAATCTTTCGCAACTAACTCAGGATGCTACTCAAACTTATATTTCTGAAAATCCGTTTATCTTTAAACTTTGTCTAATACTACTTTAGACATAAAGAAAACAGATTTATTTAAACTTACATTTAACTGTACCATATTCATACTTCTGAAATGGTGAAAACTTGAAATCTGAATTTATTAAAATGTAAGTTCAAATCTTAATATACGTAGCGGAAATACATAAAAACTTAATTAATTATATAGACTGTTATAAATGTCCACATAAAAGCTTGTCATAATCTGAGTCCACGATCCACACCAACACTGCTCCACTCACACCTCCTCCTCGACCTGTTACCTGAAAATAAACTTATGGGGATGAGTACTGGATAAAGATAATCATAAACCGATATCTGATCGGTAACTGGATGAGAAATCTGTTCTGGTACTGAAACTGAATCTTAAACTGGCCGATATCTGATCAGATACGTGTGCACACTCTGATGGATATTTCTAAGGCGCAACTCAAACAGCCTCCATCAGAACTTTAGGATATACTTGTAAGGCAACTGATAGCCTTCTCATCCCAAGCATATAAACTTGATGACATCAATATCGTACTCAATGTAATACCCACTCTGGGTCCCCACCTTTCTTCTTTAAAAACTTTTGAAAACCGATAAGTGCTGTGCTGGGTAACTGTATCTGCGAGTTACATAAAAATATAAACAAATATACTAAGTACTATGCTCGTATACTCAATAAGATGCTGGGATTCTTAACTCTATCATATAACTTATCCAAATCTTATAGAAATTCTATAAGCATACTATTGCTCAAATGAATACTAAACTTAACTTTTCTTGAACTTTTACTCAAGGTCAATTACTTAACCCATATAAACCATGTCTTCAAAAACATAGATATTTGCTTATACTCGCATGTCACTTAAATAACTCGAGTGTGAAAATAACTAAATTTCACATTATATTTGATTGAGTACATGAACTCAAAACATGCTTAACTTTTTCCAACATCATCAACATGATTTATAAACTAATAAACTCATCTTAACTTGCATGGTACTAAAAATTTCAACTTAATGCTCATACAATACAACTTTTAATCATAATTCTTAATTATGATATTAATATGCGAGACTTAAAACAATCTTTATAAAATTGTATACTCAACATATTCAGCTAAAACTTTGTCGTATTGCTCATCATTTATATGAGAATATTTTATAATAATCTCACTTTAAAAACTTGAACATATAATGAATATTCTTGCATATAAACTCATCTTTACATATATGCCATCTAATTATCTTAACTCATTCATTTCTCAACTTTAAATCATGAAACAGTCATGTTCGTAACTCATATGTAAACATGTCATAAAAATTTCATAATTTTAACATGCATATTCATCAAGTTATTAGAATTTAAAGTCACAACTAAAACCGTGAACATAAAATTCAACTTGCATGCTCAACTTCAAAAATCTATAACTCAAGCTATACTATGCCAATTAACTCAATTCTTGTTCTTATGTACTGCTCTTTTACACTAGAATTACTTATTTAAATCATACTATTCCAACTTATTCTTATCCTTATAAACATCTCAATCAAGCACATATATCATATAATCGATCTTAAAACAACTTTAACTCATTGTATTCATAGAATCAATTATATACTCAATTTCTAAATCATGATATATATACTTATAAAAATCTAAACTCATAATCAATGCATGAACTTTAGTATGAAACTTTAAGATAAATTACCTTCTTCTTGCTAGATTTCAAAACTTGATTCTTCACTTCCAAATTCTTCACTTCACCAAAATTTCTACTACTTATTTTCTCTTATAAACTTATATAACTTTTGGTAATTCTCTTTGGTGTAAAAACTCTGAATTTTAGGCCTCTATTTATAGGCATAAATGTGAGACATCATGATGGAGTGAAGAAATGAACAAAATAAACAAATTAAACTTATAAACATAATTACACATAAACTAGTATACTTCTCAAATACATAGTTAATCCTCAAAAATGGCCTCTGGTTGAGATCACAATCAGATTCTCAATAATCAGACCTTACTGTCGGTTACACGACTCGTGTGGCATGTCACACGACTCATGTGACCTCACACGACTCGTGTGGCTAAGGTCACACGACTCGTGTGACTCCACACGACTCGTGTGCCTTGTCACACGACTCGTGTGAAAAAGCCGAAGCTAACTATCATTTTCTTCTCCTCCCACACTACTCGTATGCCTTGTCACACGACTCGTGTGGCTCCTCCCACACGACTCGTGCGGCTTGTTCCTTGAACAAATCTTAATTCCAAACCTATAACTGAATACTTGGCCTTGAAATTAGTTAAATCTTAGAACTAAAACTGTCACTTTATTAATAACTGATAGGGATATTACACCGTTCAATCCCTCTGTTCCGTTTTTCGAACGTTACCCGAGAACGGTACAAGGCTCGAAACCCCGTCTCGTTGAATTTTATGTGTCGTCTATGATATGCGTTTTATTTGGTGTGTTGAATGTGTTTTTCTGATCTATATGTGCCTATGATGATTTTATGTGATTATTATGTAAATGTGTGTAGACGAACTCTTCGATTCTGCAAAAGTGAACGAGACCTTGTCAACTCGTGAATTGGTTGCTGTGGATTGGAACTTGTATCATCCTTTGTCTTATGGCGAAGGCTTCGGGCGAATTCGTTGTAAAACGAGTCGTAGGTAAATTGTTGAACTCGAATAATGGCTATTTTGGTATTGGAATTACTAAAAATTATGTACTGCTCCGTTTATCTTGAAATTTTTAGAGCCATGTATTCTGTTGAACATCTGACTTGTGTTGAAATTTCGTAATCTTTCAAGGTCTGTAGCTATTTTAATAAACTAGAATGATTTCTGGTTAGTTTCATGTTAATTGCATAATAAATTGTGTAGTGATCGAAATTGGCTGAAAGTTTACTATGTTGTGCCTATGTTATGATTGTATGCTGTACACAATTTTTAGAATTTGTGGACTAAGTTTGATAGGGTAAATAATTTATTTTCTGATTCTACATAAAGTTGTTTTATTTCTCATAAATCGGTTAGTAGTTGAAAAATTCTGAAACTTGGCTGAAGTACTTTGTTTATGTGTATTTTCATGCTGTTAGAAGATGGGAATTTTTGGAGTTCAGTTTGATTTGGTTTTAATTAGAATTCGATAAATGCTGAAACTTGTAGGAATATTTAAAATTTGTACAATTAATTTTCAGGGCTGAATTTTTGATATGTTGTCACTCTATTGTTGTATTCTGTAGTATAAAAATTTCACAGGTTAATTCATTCATTTTATCTGGTTGCTAATATGTGCTCGTTTTTGCCATAAACTTGCTCGAATTTTATAAAATAGCACACTTTGAATTTGGGGATGAAAATTGGTGTGTTTGCTTAACTCTAGGAGGTGAAATTTTGGTTAAAATTTGAAAGTTAAATTCGTATGATAACCTGACCAACCTATTTTTGTGAATAAAATCTAGTAGTTTTAAATATATGGTTTTTGCAATAAAAATTGTAACTTGGCTCGTTTTCCGTTTCTTTAAGTGTTTGACTTGGTCAATGTTGGTGTTGGATTACGTGAACTCCCATGTGTTTTTGGTTGAGTCTTAGTGTCGAGCCTAAGTGTTCCAATGTCCACAGGACTTCACGAACAACTTAGTCGAATCAAGTTCGGCAAAGAATAATTGTGATTTCCGTTTAAGTCGGAATAGATGTTGATTATAGCATCTGGACTTAATTTAGGTGTTTGAAGATTCGAGGCCTCGACCCACCTACCTGTTTGTGTGACTTCTCTACCAAATTACCAGGTGGGTTTTATTTGAAATTGCTATGTAGTAAATTGTTGCCTTCCGTGTGATATGATCAATGTATGCGTGTGAACCATGTAGCCTTCGATGTGAGCTGTATCGGCCGTCGAACGGTTATCCCCGTAGTTATGGAACGTTCCCCGTTGGGGTAATCTCCTCTTTACGCCTGTAAGACCAGGGGTGTGCTCGGTCGGTTCCCCGTTGTGAGACCAGGGTGGTGCTCGGCCGACGGTGGTTTACTCCTATTGGCTGGCACTCGATGTAGGACCGGAGGGCATTCGATATATAGTCAGCAGTAGTTTATGCGTAGGTGTGCACATGAGTCTATTATTGATATTATTGATAGGAGATGGGATAATTACTTGATTCGCATACATGCTGAGACCATACCTTATTGATTACTGATTACTGTTTCATTATTGTGAAACTGCATAGTGGTGAACACTACTTTTTCCAACTGTTCTCATCCCCACCTGAAATTCACGTTTCAGGTTAAGCGAGGCAGGTACGACGGCGGAGTAGAGCGAGTGGTGGTCGGTCTATAAGACCGATTTTATTATTTGTTATGCTTCCGCATTTATGAACTGGTTTTATGATTATGAACTTGGGGTATTATTGCTTTTATGAATTTTGGATTTTATGTCTGAATAATGTTAAGGAGATGCTCCTTAGAATTTATGAATATTGTTGGAACCCGGTTTGGGTGATGATTTATGAAATTTTGGAAAACCCATTTTTTGGAGTTAGTATTATTGTTGATGATTGATGATTGAGTTTGATGAATGATTGAGTATTGAAAAAATTGGTTAAGTATTGAAGTTTGATTTAAAAAGGGGTAGCGCCTCAGGTGTTTCGAAATAAATTTGAAAAAATTTATTCTGATTTTCGGCAAATAAAAGTGGGGCGTTACAACCACCACTGCATCTGAACTCACGCGTGCGGCCCGACCCTGTAATCCGAAAAAGATTATAGTGGGGCGTGAGCTCGAAAGTCAACTGTGCTCCGCAGAAACCCATACTAAAGTACAGAAATAATAATAACAATATCATGATCGTTAGTATATATAAACAGAACAGAAACTGAAACTGTACTAAAATCTCCCGGCAAACTGGGTCGGTAACCATGTGCACACTCTAGTGGAATATTGTGGTAAACTAGGCCACCACCAGAACTTAGGATGGAATATTAAAGCAAACTAGGCCACCACCCTAAGCAGATACTGTAAATATACATACCTCGGACATGATATCAGAAATTTATAGCCAATGTAATACCCAGTCTGCATCCCCACCTGTACTGGAATGTATGTGTTGTACTGGATAGCTGTCTCCTCAACCTGCATAAAAATATAAGCAAATAATTTACTAAGTGCTATGCTCAGAATACTCAATAATATGCTAAGATGCTCGATTTTTAATTTCTAACTTATCTGGATTAACTGGAACGCTTTAAGGGTTCAATATAAAATTATACTAAATCCGTATTTAACTCATATAACTTAAACTAAATTGATTTGGCTCGGATAATTACTAAAAATTTGGAAAACAACTCAGACTGAACACACGAACCAAAACGGACTCGAACCGTCAGTCGAACCGGCATGTTCGCTGACTAACTGAACTGGACTGGACCGGACTGGACCATCGGTTCACTGTGAACCGGACAATCGACTGCTGACCTAAGCTGACCAAGATCAGTCCCGCGCAGGGCCTGCTGGTGCCCTGGCGCGGTGCTGAGCACAACTAGGTGCGACCAGGCACGGTACTGGGCGCTGCTGGCACGGCTGGGTGCAGCAAGACACTGTTGGCACGAGCACTGACACGGCTAGGTGTGGACAGGCACGGTGATGAAGATCACGTGTCCCGACTCGTGACTTGCCTCGGACTTGGCGTCAGCTTCGATCCTCGGTTATGGGTGCGGAAGACTCTGAGGTTAGTCTCTTTGTCTTCTCGCAATAGGTGAGACAGCTCGGACGGTTGCCCTTACCAAACTCGTCTTGCTCGAACGATGCGGTGGACGCCCTTTTTGAAACAAGGTTTTCACGCTAAAAATAAAAAAAAAATCTAACGCAAGAATTGAACAAGAAGTTCATTTTTTCATATTAATAAAACGATAATCAAAAGGTCCTAATAACATGAGTATTTATAGATAACAAATAGATCTAGTCCTAATTGAAATAAACTTCTAATACTAAGGAAAGTAAATCACTAGAATCCTTAAGTAACCAAACTAAGTACCCAAAACAATCTAGGAATAATAAGAAAACATCTAGAATAATCTCTCAACTAGGCTTGTAAACAAACAATTTTTTTTATTCGATTCGATATTCGAATTCGAATTCGAATACGAATAATGTTTTATATTCGAAAGTTAAACGAATCCGAATTCGAATTTGTAGATATTCGATTCGAAATTTGAATATTCGATTCGTTAACAATAATTATATAACTTTTATAAATTATATATAGTATACATTTTGTTTATAATATATATGTATATATATATATATTATATATATATATATTGTTATATTCCTTCTATTTTTATGACATAAAAAGTAAAGACATCATAAATTAACAAATTTTCCTAAAAATATATGAAAAATAAAAATTATTTTTTGTAATTATAATATTTTTTAATTATAACTTTTTTTTGAAAATGAATTTCGAATCGAATCGAATATGTTCGAATATTCTAAACGAATCGAATACGAATCAAAAAATGAGTTCGTTAACGAATCGAATACGAATTCGAATCTTCGAATATTTTAACGAATTTGAATCGAATCTCTGAGTATTCGCATTGATTCGAATTGTTTACAACTCTACTCTCAACTTGTTCGCTAAGTAACCCTAGCCGGCAGGTCTCGTGCGCGTGCGCTCTCCTCACGTGGCCCTAATCGACGCACCTCCTCGTGCGCGTCGCTGCACTTGCCTGCGTGTCCGCACGCCGTCGTGCCTGCTCGCGACCTCCTCTTGCACGATCCCTTCGCGTGCGTCCCCGCACGCTCCTGTCTCACTCGGGATCAGTTCGTGTGCGTTATCGCGCACATCGTCTCGCGCGCTTCCCGTCGGCCTATCGCATTAGCCTCCGTGGTTTGCCGAGCCAGCCGTTTGCGCGCATGATAAGCCCGATTGCCGCATTTTTCAGTCTTCTAGCCGTTTCCTCATCATTCCCGTCCCCTTCAAGTGTTTTCTTGTCCTCAAAGATGAAAGACGAAAATTGGTTGCGCATCGCGGCCAAGTCCTCTCATGTCGCTTCTTCCTCTGGCGTATCTTGCCATTCGACTAACACCTCCCAACGAAAACGCCCAACTTTCTTTACTTCTTGGTAGCTAAGTGCGCGGCTTGGGCTAGCGACAATTTTTCCATGGGGCGTGGTCACGGGTAGCCGGTCACTTAGCTTGTGCTCCTCGCCTAGGCTTCTCTTCAATTGGGATACATGGATCACTGGATGGATTTGATATTCGTCCGGTAACTCAAGCTTATAAGCCATCTTGTCGACTCGTTGAAGTAACTGATAAGGCCCGTAATACCGAACCCAGAGTTTAGACGCTGTCCTTTGCGCGACCGTGCGTTGTCTAAAGTGTCGAAGCTTTAAGTAAACCCAATTGCCCGGCTCGAAGCTTTCATTGGGACGCTTTTCGTCATGGAACGTCTTCATGCGGTTGATAGATCCTTCAAGATTCTTCTTCAATTCTCGAAGCATTAAGTCATGCTCCATTAGTTCGCTCTCAACCTCGCCGTTCACGGACTCCCCCATCATATAACTCACAAGTGTGGGCGGCTTCCGTCCGTATACTAGCTTGAAAGATGTAGCTTTAATCGAGCTATGATACGTCGTGTTGTACCAATATTTGGCCCACGGTAAAAAATCTACCCACTTCTTGGGAAATTTATGAACTTAGCATCTCAAGTATTGTTCCAATATTCGGTTGGTCACCTCGGTTTGACCATCGGTTTGCAGGTGGTAGGCCGAACTCATAGCTATCTCCGTCCCTTGCATCTTAAAGAACTCTGACCCAAAGCTACTCATGAAAATGCGGTCTCGGTCGAAAACAATCAACTGAGGAACCCCATGCAGCTTCATCACGTATTCCACAAATAGTCGTGCGATCGACTTCGCTGTGTAGGGGTACGTCAAGAGAATGAAGTGGGCATACTTTGTGAGTCGGTCCACCACGACCATTACTCCGTTGAACCCGTTGGACATTGGTAGCCCCTCGATGAAATCCATAGTGATATCTTCCCAATTCCGTTCAGGAACTGGTAAGGGCTGTAATAACATGCCTGGCCGGCGCGAGTCTTCACCTGCTGGCACTCGTTGCAACGCGCCATATAGCCTCGCACGTCGCCCTGCTGTCCCGGCCAGTAAGATGTGTTGGATAATCACATCCAAGTGCGGTATACTCTAGAATGTCCTCCAAAATTTGAGTCGAAAGTTCTTGATGATTTTTTCCCTCAATTGCCTGGCGCTTGGCACAAACACGTGGCCTCGATACAAAAGCAACCCATCGCGGTCATCGTACTCGTCGGCGGCCACGTCTTTGGCTTCCATCTTGCTTCGTATGTCCTGGAAAAAAGTGTCATCAAATTGCGCACTTCTCAGCTCATCTCATAGGGCCCAGGTCAGCCCGGACATCGCGTCCATTTTGGCCACGTCTGTCCGGCGCGATAGTGCATGGGCAATGGCATTTTGCCGACCGGGTCGGTAGACGATCTCAAAATCAAATACCATTAGTTTCGAGACAAACTTTTGTTGTTCTGTGGTGACGATTCCTTGTTCCAAAAGGTGTTGCAAGGTGGTTGGTCAGTCACGATTCGAAAGCGTCGTCCTAGTAGGCAAGGTCCCAGTATCTCACCACCTCAACCACCGCGAGCATCTCCTTTACATAAACCGACATTCCCAGCTTCATAGTCCCAAGGGCTTTGCTGAGGTACACCAGTGGTCGCGCGTCTTGAACTAGGGCATCTCATATATCAATGTCGCTCTCGTCGGTGTGGACCTCGAACAAGACATCGAACTTCGGCATGGCTAGCACCTGGTCATCGCGCTTTTCAAATTTCCGAACGCGATCTCAGTAGCCTAGGTCCACTTGAATCCACCCTTCTTAGTCATCTCGGTCAAAGTGGTGACACCCCGCCTTACTAGCTTTGAAAAATCAGAGTAAATTTTTTCTTTTTATTTTCGAAAGGTCATGCGAGCTGGTTTTCAAACATACTTGTTGCGGGATAAGACATATAAAAATTGCTAATCTTACTTATACAGACATAATAAAACATGCAACCAAATCGATCCACTGTGGAGAATGGAATCACACATGCAATGTCTGACTATCTCGCACTGTCTAGTCTAGCGGAAGCTGAACTGAATAATACATAATACACGCACACATATCTTAATAATATGTGCTCATAAAATCTAGGACATAAAATATGCGTAAAAATGTCCTCGACTCATGATTCCCTCGTGCGCAGCGTTGTTACGCGATCCACGCGTATCGCGTGTCTACGCGTCGCATGATTCCCTCGTGCGCAGCCTTCACGAGCCTCCTTTGCACAGCCCCGGCGGTCTCCCTGACCCTTTGCGCGCCTTTTCTCGCTGCTCGAGCTCGAGTCGTCCTCGGGCTCAGAGGGGTTGATGCCCACATCTTCATCATTCCCGCCCTCTTTAAGAATTTCCTTATCCTCAAGGATAATGAACTTGAGACTCTTCAACTCGACCGGCTCGGTTCCCTCATCACTCGTGCATAACTTGATTCGCTTTTTGGCCCATTCGAACTCCATAGTGCCCTTCTTAAAATTTGTAGTCACGGGCCCTAGCGTCTCCAACCATTGGACCCCAAGTACCACATTGGGTCCGGATAATTCAAGCGCATAGAGATCCACCTTCAACTCTTCTCCTTACACTTGTATCGGCACCTTCTTATATAAGGCTGAACTCTTAAGCTCCTCGCCATTTGCGACTCTCACACCCAATGGCACGACCCCAGTCATCGGGACTTCAAGCTTTGCGGTGAAGTCCTCGTTGATAAAGTTAAGGGTCGAACCACTGTCAACCAATACGTTGACCTTCCTTCCTAGAATCTTCGCCTCAAACCTCATCATCTTGGGCGCTCTCTTTGCCTTTATCATGTGCATCATTTCCAATTGGGGGTTCATGTATAGGTGCGGATGGCAACCAAGTGGTCCTCGCGCATTCGCGCGGACTCCATGGCAGCCCTCATCGACAGTGGCCTGTCGAGATGAACCTCAGCCGCCAGCTCAGGCTTAAGCCCTCCAATAAATGCGCCGATGAGTGCACTCTCGGGCCAATCGCGCACGCGACTAGCAAGGCGCTCAAACTCCTTTTGGTAATCTCGTAGACTACCACCTTTGCGTACTCAAGATAGAGTCTCGTCATAGTCGTTGTAATCACTAGACCCAAAACGTGTGATTAGCTCCTTCTTGAAATCTCTCCAATGTACATGCATGCCTTTGCCATTCTAGACGTGCGAGATCCATTGCCACCATATGTTCGCCTCCCCATCTAGGTAATAGGCGGCGATTTTGACTCTCTCGAATTTGGGCACGTCATTGATGTCGAAGTATTACAAGGTTCGATTTATACATGCATCCGGGTCGGTTCTCGTGAACGTTGGCATCACGAGCTTTGGCCTTTCGGGCCTTCGTTCCTCGTGCCGGTTTGAAGCCTGCAAACCTCTCGATCGGTGATCTTCGCTCTCTCGTCCAGACTTCGGGCTGCTCGACCTTCCCGACGTCATCCTCGAACCATGGTCCCGCCGTGTTCGCCGTGTCGCCGGTGTTAGTTGGGCGGCAAGGTCAGGCACCATTAGCTCGAGTTTGGCGAAATTTTCATTGGCCGCATGTTGGCCATCACCAATGGACTTCAAGCTTTCCTCTAACATCTCGATACTCTCTCGGTTTCACATTTTTTTTTTAACTCTTGACCTAACTCTCGAAAAGAAAAGAAAATAAAAGATTCGAAAGAAACAAAACGAATAAGAAACACAATCAACACCTCTCAATGAAAGCACCAATGATGAAGGATCGCGTGTCTTGACCCAGTTGTGAATAAATGCGCGCTAACGAACTTCGTTAAACATGATAAATTGTAACGAAAGGCGCTCTAAGGCCTTCTTTCAATCACGGTTGTATGATAAACACGCACTATCAGCCTTGTTTAAACACACGAGTGAACAAACATTCGATTTTTCAATAACTTCAACTTGTAATAATTCGAATGACATAGGTAGTATTTATAGAGACTAAGTAGATCTAGTCTTAGTCTAAGAAGAATTCCTAATGCATGGAAATAAATAACAGTCCTAAGGCAACTAAATATCTAATAATGAAAGACTTACCAAAACTAATTACGCACATGCCTTTTATTCAAAATCCTAACCATACTAATAATCTTAATTATGCTAAGGAAATCGGCCCTTGGCCTTCTAGAATTTCACGCGTCTTCATGTGCCGCACGCCTCGCCCAAACCCTAGCCGCATTGGCTAGTCCTTGTCCTCTGAGGTCTCGGCTATTTCCCACGTCCCACGCGTCGCACGCGTCCCGTTGCTTACACGCCAAGTCGCGCGGATCAACCCTAGACAACGTGCTACTCCTATTCCGTTGAGGGTTGGCGCTCGTTCGCCCCTGCGCGTCGCGTGCGTCACCACCCGCGCCTCGTGTGTGCTTCGACGTTCCTCGCGCATGCTTGTCCTTCACATCTTTCGCCTGCCCACGGTTGAGCTCCACGCTAACCTCTTCTCGTTCGTGGCTTCGCCCATCAAGTCCCTCGCGCCATCCGCTTCTCGCGTGGTCGGACCGCACGCAAGCCTTCCATCGCGAATCACCTGTCGTGCTCTTATCGTCACCCTGCCGCATTGTCTCGCACATATCCACCTTCGCGCGACCCAGGTTCGCCCATTCCTTTTCCGCGTGCCTTGATACCCGATTCACACGTATCGCGTGTTTACGCGTCGCACGATTCCATCGTGCGCAGCCTTCACGAGCCTCCTTTGCACAGCCCCGGCGGTCGTCCCGATCCTTTGTGCGCCTTTTCTAATGGCTCGAGCTCGAGTCGTTCTCGGGCTCAGAGGGGTCGATGACCACATCTTCATCAGCGCGGCCGGGCACGGTCGCGTGCATGCACTGGGCTGTTGTGCCTCGCGCCTACAGGGAGCGGGCACAGTCCGGACTTAGCCTCCGCAGGCGCTGTCCCGGGGCACTGTGATGAAGGATCGTGTGTCTCACCAACTCAACTTGCTCGAAACCCGCACCGACGCCTTGGTTCTTTCGCGATAGGTTACTAATACGCGCGCCGACACCTTCGTACTTCGAGGCTTGTGAAACAAAATCGGACGTTGGTCCTATTTCTAATTAATTCACGAGACAATTTAAACAAATGTTCGGTTTTAATTAATTCTTCATTGATAATAAAATAGAATAAGTACTGATGGGTCTACTCTCAGATCTGGAGTGAACCGAGATCTGCTTGAATCGCCTTCAGACCGCTACTAGAACGAAATAACACATGCAAGAACTCAACGCCGGAAGTGTTTCCGGCGTAGAGCCTCCGACGCTCAAGTCAGTACGTGAAAGGGAGGAAGAGAGGCTGCTCTGAGAGAGCAGTAGCAGCTATGGAGGAGAATATGGAAAGAATGAAAGTTAGGGTTTAGGGTTACCTCATCACCTTTATATAGGAGTGAACACTTACTTGAAGTACCCAAAATGCCCCAGTCGGTGGACCTGAAAGATCTAAATTGCCCCGGTCGATTCGTTTCCCCTCCTTGCTGAGTCATGATAAGATTCCTTCTTATCCATTGGAGGACAAGAGGTTCTCATAAATGTATGAAGTGGGTTGAGTCGTCAGTATGTTTATCGTCTCGAGATGCGAGGAGTCGACCTCGAGTGCCAAGAGATCGACTTGGGATTCTCCACATATTCGGAGGCTGCGCTCTTGTTAGTCTTCTTAAATGGAAGTCGACTTACTGGAGTCGACTTCGTGAAGTCGACTTCTTTAAGTTGACTTGCATGGATTCAGCTTTACTCCATATCTCGTGAAGACTTGACATTGCTTAAGTCGACTTAAGCATGTCGACTGGAGTATGCCGACGCGTGATCGATCTTGCCAGTCATTTGGTCGAGTGGAAGTTCCTTGGACCGGTCTATCATAATATAGCTATATCATCTAGTCCTCCTCAAAAATTACTCTAAGCAGTCGGATGCTTAAGAGTAAATTTGGTTGTTGAGTAACGTACCCGTCTTATTTAAATCGTGACATCCACTTTCACTCATCGTGTAGGTAACTCGTGTAACAGCCCATTCAGTTATTAATAGAAGTAATTATTTTAGTTCTGAGTTTGAATTAATTTACTTTTATTAATAATACTCGTTCCTAGTTTCGAGCCAGTTGTTAAGTTATTCAGTTATAAGTTCAACTTTAAGTCGAAAACATTATCGTTTAAATTCTCTTCAGTAACAGAGCCAGTTCAGTAATTAATTCCGATCTGTTATTTTTATAAATGAATTTTATAAGACGGGATTAATTATTTCAAGTTTATGATTAATTAGATATAAGTGTCTAATCTAATCAATTGATTAGATAATTAATTTATTTAGACATTTGTGTATTTAAATTAAATTCAGAGTTTAACAGAGATATTAGAATATTTTTTCAGTAAAGTGAGAGCCGTTAAATTTTTAGCCGATTCAGTACCCTCAATATTATTTTTTCTCGACTTATTCGAAATTATCGATTTCAAGAATTTACAGTCAACCGAGAAATTTAATTAATTTCGAGCTAAAATTTCAAGACTTTTTAGTAATCAAGATTCTATTTTACTATTATTATTAGAATTATTTTGTCATAAGGTGAGTTGTATGGTGTTAGCATGATTCACGCTATTTGCAAGATTTCACTTACTGTAGTAAGTTGACCAAATTTTTTTAGCCTATCAAAGCATCAGATTTAAAAAAAAAGAATTGAAATTCATTTTCACGCCATCATATTTTTAAATAATTCAATAGCAAATTGGTTGATACATCTTATTTCCGCCACTATTCTCAGAGAATAAATTAACATTTGGTTTGGATTGAGACATTTTATTTTTTCACGCATCATTAAGTAAGGTATAGAAGATAATGACTTTTGGTATTAATTTTATTTATTTAAGTAATGTGATAGTTGATTTAGTCCACAAAGCTCTCATTAGCCGTGTTTTTTCATAAATGTGCATGATGTTTTTAAGACATCTTAAATTAATGCCAATAGATGCCCTACATCATTCGTGGCACTTTAATTAATATTCATAAATGCATTAAATTATAGGTTATTTATTTAAATGAGATACCTCATTTTCCTCTCATCTCTCTTGGTTTTCTTTAAGTTATAGGACTACTTGGACATATCAGTTAATGATATTTGGTGGTAATTATATAATAATAATCATTAATGTTATTATTAATGATTTTTGTTTAAGTAATATATATATATTACTCTTCTTTTCGTGCACTTCATCAGCCATTAATTTTTCTGTGGCTATATAAATGCTGGAGTAGTTACTTTATAAGGGAAGATCATCCTACATTTCTCAGCATATATATATACATATAATAATAAACATAATAATAATAATTTCTAGAAAAATTGCGAAGAAGTAAAGGAGCAATTTTCGATTTTCAAGTGAGAAGGAGGTAATGAGTATTTCAATATTTTCTTAGTTTAACCATAATATGTTAAGATGATTAAAGTATAGAAATGGGAAAATACTCAAAATTTAAATCGGTTTTGAAATTTAAGTTCAAATAAGCGAATTTTTCTAAAGTTGAGGTAAAAGTATGATAAAGATGAAATTAAGGTTCCTAAAAATCCTAAAATGTTATGTTGATCATTAAGTTAAAGTTTTAGGATTTTTGGAGCTCATTTGCTATGGTAACAAGATATTGATTTTAAAGAGAAAAAGTTGTAATCGAGCATTGTGGCAATATATGATAAAATTTGCTATATTTTGATCGATATTATTTAGTTCGTATTCCAATACGGAAAATGAAAAATTTAGTAAATAAGAGTAAGTAAGAAAGAGTTATGTTACTCAGAGGAAATAGTTTTAATTTGACTATATTTTATTAATAGAGAGATTTTTAAAATATAGTGGAATTATTCCGATCCATTCTTCATTTTCAGTCGATTTCAAAAGAAGGTATAAAGCTATATCTTCTTTATATTTTTAGAAGTTATTTTAAAGGATTAATTAAGTTAAGGTAAGCATGATTTTATTAAGAGATAAGATTTATGTTAAACTCTTGTAAAGTTATAATTTTATATTGTGAGATAAATTTATCGAAGTGATAATGAGCTGAAATTTGATTTAGATAAAATCCTTGAGTAGATATAGTCATATATAAGTTGAGTAGTTGAAAAAGGTTCCAGTTTGATTAGGTCAGACCAGTAGATTTAAGTCAGTTTTGGTTGTTTTTTTAGTCCGAGTCTTATTCCGGAATTTAAGTACTTTTTTCGAGCCAAAAACAGTTCAATTTAAGTATACCAATTTAAATTCCGGAATTAGTATTATTTTAGAGAACCTTTAGAGTGTTTTTTTATATTGAGATAAGTTACCTGATAGAGTCGAGAATCCTAGCATTTTATTGAGTACATGAGCATAGTACTTAGTATATTTATTTATATTTTTATGTAGCTTGCAGATACAGCTACCCAGCACAGCACTTACAATTTTCAAAAGTTTTTCAAAGCAGAACAGGTGGGGACCCGACCTGGGTATTACATTGCTTATAATCTTGTACCATGTATGAGGTATGTATGTACATTACCCGAATGGTCAAGTTTCCGTTCGTGGTCCAGTTAAGATGAGTTTACCCGGTCTTGCATGGAAGGTTTTCCCATCCTGGGTTTCTGGGGAGGCGACCCCCAGAGTGTGATCACATGATAATCCGGATAGTTCCCGGATGTTGCACCAGTAAAGTAAAGTTTTATTTATGTATATACTTAGTTCATGATATTGGATTATATGTGCTGTATATTCAGTATGGGTTTTTATGGAGTACAGTGGATTAGTACTCACGCCCTACTGTTATCATTTCCAGGTCACAGGGTTGGTGCAGAAGTATGAGCTGAGCAGTGGTGGTGGGTTCGTGGATTCAAAATGTTATTATTTACGAGCACAATTATTTATACTGTCTGTATAATATGATGTTATGTTTTTCAGATTTTCGCTACACATTTCAAGTTTCGAACCTGCATGTTAAGAAATTTCAGACTTACAGATTTTAAGCAGTTCAACAGTATGAACATGGTCAAGTTTACATGCATGGTTGATTAAATCTATTTTCTTTATGTCTAAAATAGCAGTTAGACCAGATTTAAAGAAAAATAGATTTTCAGAAAATATAAGTTTTAGTAGCATCCCGAGTTAAGTGCAAAATATTTTTTTAAATTTATAAGTATTTTCGAAGTAAATGTTGCGAAAAATTTACTCTGATAAGCGGGGTGTTACAGTTGGTATCAGAGCTAAAGTTAAGTGCTCTATATATTAAAAGTTTAAGTTTCAGAAAGAGAAGTTTCAAGAAAACCCGACCACACCACTCTCACACCTCGCCGACTACCAGGTAAGTGCTGTTAAAAGTTTTTTTTTCAAAAGTTTTTAAATATATAGGATTCAGATATTCGAACCCTATAAATCAGTCTAGATGCTAAAATCCGTAAAAGAAACTCTAAGCAGTATCAGATATATCCTTTTATGAGAAGTCAGAACTTTAGTTCGAATCCTAGTTCAAACTCTAGTTTGAACACTAGTTTATCGAGTTATTCTTAGCAACTCGTCAAGAAATTTTACCTTATCAAGAATTCAACATTCATTTTTCAGAAATTCTAAATTCAACTCCTGTTTAGATCAAGAATACGGTTAAATTATTCAGTTGCACTCCGTATAGATAAATTTTGCAGGAGATATATTAGTCAGCTATAGTCGCCAGTTTTGCGACTACTATCCTGAAAAGTCACTAGATCAAGGAAGAGACCCGAATATTTTAAATTAAGCTATCAGATTAAGTTTTGAGTTAAATTCTGACTCTAGAGGTTGACTTAAGCTAGTATCAGAAGTAACGGTTTTTCAGTGTATAATAGCCATAAGTCCAGGTAAATCATGGAGGTTTGAAATAAGAGCCATAAGTCCGGATAGACCTTGGAGGCTTGAAACTGAACTGTAGAAGCATAGTATCAGCAAATAGTCAATCTTTAGAGTCAGTAGCTCGGGTATCATATCAGTTAGTTATCATGAACCTTAGCTGGAAAAGTTTGAGTTTAAGTTATCAGTTTTAATGAATAGTACTTGCAGGACCAGTTGATACTGGAATAGCCTTGCATAGTACCTAGTCAGAATCCAACATTCATGAGTTCAATGTTAGAAGAAAGCAATTGCAAGAAGAAGCAAGAAAGAGTTAGATTAACTGGAACTCTAGCACAAGCTAGGTGTTTCCGGAAATCATTAATAGTTTTATTAAGTCTAGTGTAGCTATTTATTAATGGCTATACTGTTCGAGTCAAATGGTTAGTGGTTTTCAGATTGCCGCTAGGTAGAGTTTCGAAATCCCAACAGAGCAAAGTTTTAAAAGTATAAAAGTCAAGTAGTATCGATATGTGATTTGAGCATATATCAGAAGAAGTATACTTTTGAAAAATCAATATACTGGAAAGATAGATATTCTAGTATCATTTATAGTCAAAAGTAGACAAAGATTGGTGTAGCACAATGTTGAGGATATTATTATTAAGAAGCTAGTACAGAAGCATCAGAAACAAGATAAAATGGAGATACAGACAAGTAGAAGCGAATCCTCAACTAATACAAGATTATATTACAGAAAGGGAGGGTGCGTCTCAAGAGCACAATACTCCATAACTCTGCCGCCCATCATGGTTGTAATTTCACAAAGATAGATCTAAAGGATCAAAGGCTCGCTTGCGTTTGAATCCTTGAGTTTCCACAGAATCTTGAACTGTTGAGATGCTGTTTTGAAGCTTCTTGATAAGTTCATCAGATATGTCAGCAGACTTGAATATTTCTCTTTGTAAAGGGAATATAAAAGTTTGATACACTCCTTCATCTAGAAATCCAAGTAAGTTGTGGAAAAAGTTATTAAAATTTAACAGACCAATAGGTTTGGTATGAAATTTCACTTCTGCCCAAGTAGCAAGGGTAAAGACAGTCATTAAAGTTCCATATCCACCAGGAAGAACGATGAAAGCATCGCAACCAGATATCGTCGCCATCAAACAGTCATAAATAGAAAGAGTTATCATCAAAGTAGCAGAATCTTTGACAACCTTTGATGAAGTGAGATAAAAAGGAAGGATACTTCTCACCTCGATATCAAAGCATTTAGCAGCCATTAAAAGGTTATTAAAGAAATAAATATGTAACACCCCGCTTATCAGAGTAAATTTTTCGCAACTTTTACTTCAAAAATACTTATATCTCTTTCGAAATCTTTTGTGAATACTTCGGGATGCTACTCAATCCTATCTTCTTGAAAATCCATTTATCTTTAAACTTTGTCTAATGCTTCTTTTTATACATAATTAAATAGATTTCCTTTAAACTTGCATATAATTATACTATGTTCATACTTCTCAAAATGGTAAAAACTTGAAATCATAAATTGATTAAAATGCAAGTTCAATATTCAATGTGCGTAGCGGAATAATTGAAAGCGTATTTTATTATACAAACTTATCAAATACTTAATGAATGTCCTTTGAATGAAATGCACGACCACCACCACCACTTCTCGAGCTCACACCTCCGGCCCGACCTTGTTACCTGAAAAACATAATGGGGGTGGGTATTGATCCTCTTGTACTCCATAAAAACCCATACTAAAGTAAACAGCAATAATAATACAATATCATGATCTTCGGTATATACATAACTGGACTGTTCCAGTAAATGAAACTTTACTCTTTCTCTTTCCGATATCTGATCGGATACTTGTGCACAATCTGATGGATATTTCTTAAGGCAACTTAGGCGGCCTCCATCAGAACTTAGGAAGTACTTGTAAGGCAACTTGTGGCCTTCTTTCCAAGCGTAAAAACTTAAACTTTATGCATACCTCGAACATGATACCAATATTATACTCAATTTAATACCCAGTCTGGGTCCCCACCTTTCGTCTTTTGAAAAATCGTAAGTGTTGTTCTCGAGTAGCAAACTCTTCAAGCTACATAAAAAAATATATAAACAAATATACTAAGTACTATGCTCGTATACTCAATAAGATGCTCCTCTTAATTCTTTCGGATAACTCATCCAAATGTTATAGAAATTTCAATAATCATACTTTTTCTCAAATTAACTTTTCTTGATCTTTTACTCAATCAATTACTTAACTCATCATATATCATATTCCCCCAAATCTTACATATTGGCTTATAATCATATTTCACTTGTATAACTTGAAAGTGAAAATAATCTCAAGCATACTCATCTTTTAATCATAACATTTAATCATGATCTTAATATGTCATAATTAATACAATTTTTATAAAATTGTATACTCAACATATTAAACCAAGACTTTGGCAATTTGCTCATCACTTATATGAGAATTGATCATAAAAATCTCAATTTAACAACTTGAACATTTCATGAATACTCTTGCATATATACTTATCTTTATATATATGCCTTCTTATATTCATAACTTATTCATTTCTCGTCTTTAAATTATGAAACTTAACAGTCATATTTTTAACTCATATTTAGACATGTCATAAAAATTTCATAATTTTATCATGCATATATCTCGACTTATTCAAGTTTAAAGTTGCTGCTGGAATCAAGTACATAAAATTCAGCTTGCATGATAAACTTTAAAAATTCATATCTTGAGTTATACCAAACTAAATGACTTAAATCTTGATCCTATGTACTCCTCTTTTACACAAGAAATAACCATAAGAAGCATAGATTTCCAAATTTTTCATAGCTAGGTAAAAATCTCATCATAACTGAACACATATGACATATATATATGCTGGAAATAACTTATTTTCTATCATACTTATATTCATATAAAACTTTAATATCTAAGTCATATTAAAAATATTATTAAACACTTAATATCATCTAGTAAACATGTAAACTCATTATCAAAACATGAGCATAAGCATGTAACTTTAAGATAAATAAATTACCTCCTTCTTGCTATAGTAAAAACTTGATTCTTTACTTCAAATTCTTCACTTCTCCAAATTTTTCTACTACTTATTCTCTCTAACACTCTTATATAACTTTTGGTACTTTTCTTTGGTGTGAGAACTATGATTTTTAGGCCTCTATTTATAGGCACAAATTGGCAAAACATCATATTGGAGTAAAGAAATGAACAAAATAAACAATTTAAACTTATAAACTTAATTAATCATAAACTATTTTATGATTAACTTGTCTTCTTATCCAAACACAATTAATCATAAAAAATGGCCTCTAGTTAAAGGCATGAATGATCTTTTTGGTAGATAAAACTTATTCCACAAAGTTTAATAAAATTCTCACCAATTGTTGAAAAAAAATTCTAACTTAAAGACTTAGCAAAACTTTGTTGTGATTTTCTCATCTCATTCTCATCAATTGATGACCAAAATTTCGTGCTTAGTGTGATGTAATTGATTCTATATATTATTGAAAAAATGTCACCATTCATCATATAAAAATCTTTGGAACAAAATAATAAAAATAATAAAAATCATCTTTTTTTTTTTATCTTATGCATTTTCTTTCAAAATGGCTGATTTTTAAAACTCTTTTACTGAAAAGTAATGCTCATATATGGTCTTGGATCATGCTAATAAACCGAGAATAATACGATTCACGGAATTCAATTCGGACTTAAAACGAACGTTCTCACGATTTTTCTTCAATTTAATGAATATATTGCTTCTTAGGATCTAATATAATTATCTTGGAATATTCTACATTTACGGAACCACATTCGGACTTAAACCGAACGATTACCGTAAAGCCGAAAATTCTAAAAGTTTCGGTTTCTCTTAAAATAATTTAAATAGAAATATAATGTCTAAATAAATTCTCTCACTTCTTTGAACATTTATCACTTAAATGTTCATGGATACTTAACCGCACTTCGAGACTTAACTTGTATCAACTTATGCTAAAACTCAATATTATGATCTTATCTTGATGACTTAAACACTTAGAAAAATTCTAAGTATTTAGTACTAAGGCTCGACTATTTCTTAATTAAGTTCAACTCATGACCGAACATACTTGGTTTCAGTTCACTACTTATCTTAAACGATTAATCAAAATATACTCAATTTCGATCATTCGTCATCTTATATTAATTAATCCCGTCTTATAAATCCATTTATAAAAATAAACAGACTGGAATTAATTAATTAATGAACTGGCTCGATTACTGAATAATATTGAACCGAGAATACTTTCGACTTAGAGTCGAATTTTTAACTGAATAACTTAATAATTGGCTCGAAACTAGGAATGAGCATTAATAAAAGTAATTATTTCATACTTAGAATAATTACTTTTATTAATTACTGAATGGGATATTACAAGATACTAGTCCCTCCATAAAGTATGTTAATCTTTTGTTTACCCAACTCTTTCACCAGTTGGCTTACAACATAGATGTTATGAGGGAAGAGTACAAATCTAGAACCACCAAGAACACACACAGCTTTTATTGGTTGAAGAAGTTTGTTACTTTGAGAAGACTCAGAAGTAGCCATTTGTTATGAGAGACACTTGGTTAGGAAGAGTGACTCGGCTTTTAAAGAAGAAAAGTGCAGATAAGAAAGTAGTTGAGACTTAAATGAATCTTATCTGTCAGCAACGACAAGACTTATGTACAGTACATTTGTATTATCAAGAACAATGTTTACAAACATGATCTCTGGATACAAAATTTTCCAGACCATAGTGTTTCTCTTCATGTTTGGACAGAAGCCATAAAGACATCAGTTCTCGATGCACATATCCACTAGAATGTGTGTGAAGAATCTGCTGAATGGTTAGATCCAGAGATTCCTTACTCAAGCCATTCTTTATAAAAGTTATCTTATCTTCCCGATTATTTGACATAAAGCCTAAAGAAGTACAGCGAGTGTCACAGTTCAAGCGAGCGCATTTATAGCAGCCTCCTATTCTTTTTGCTCTACGTTTCTTGGCGAAAGTACTTTTACCCATACCTGTCAGATATTTATATGCATTGGGATACTCGCCAGACAGACGAACTTTTGCTTCAATCAGCCATCTAATATCATTAGGGATATTGTTGAGCAATAGCACTCTAAACCTTTCTATACGAGCTCGATAAATTCTCTTTATGAAATTAAGGGGGAGAAAGGGATATAATTTTTGGATTTTTAGCAGTGCTAAATCCATTGGTGAATTCGGACCATTGTTGAAGAAGATTTAAAGAATTACCAAGTCAGTTTATAGAAGAAAGACGCGTAAGAGATCAGCTTTCGGTCATAAATTTTAGCATTAAATTATATTGAAGTCAGAATACGCAACCTAAAGGCAATTAAAGCAGCGGAAAGAAGATGTGATATGTCAATAATAATGTCAGCATATGAGTTATTGCGATAACATATCGATATTATTATTGTCGGTATGCATTATTGGCAGTAAAATAAGTTTACCTTGAGCGGTGAAATTGTGGTATGATCAAGCAACTTGATAAGTTGACCACATTAACACAGTAATTACAGACTAATTCTTCAAGATTTCTCAACAATAGTTAAGTTGGGAGAAATTGAAGAAAAAGAAGTACAGGGGGCAGCTTTTCAGAAGCTCCATGATCAGATAAAGATTAGTAGTTTTCTCGGTTTAGAAGGATATTATCAAAATTTTAGTGAGGGGTTTAGAAATTGACCTTCTTTTGACTAATTTGACAAGGAAATCAGTGAAGTTTGAATGATGGAGAAACAAGTTCAGAACAACGAAGATACTAGCATAGAATGTGGATGTGACCATGTTAGTGACTGCAGGTGACATTGACGTTGTAGGTACAATGTATGCAGGTGTTCTGCACTCGAAGCGCTTCGGATAGTGGGTAAATCGCATGTAAAGTGCCGCATTGTCAGGTCCCGAGCCATAGCTGGTCGAGCCAAAGGTGCTTTGCATTTCGATAAATACTATCAATGGGTAGACAGTAAAGAACGATGATCCAGGAGATAGTTGAACAAGTCAGGTAATTATCCTATCGATTAGTTTTCCTTCCGAGTTGTTTAGTGTGCATAATAGTTTCCCGTAACAATGTTACGTAAGTATGTGTGCGATCCAGAATATGTGCTTTTGCACAATCAGTTTCAGTTTCAGTAAAATTTAACTTACGAGGAGCAGTCGATCGCAGTTTTGGAACGAAAGGTTCATTGGATGAGGAATAGAGATATTCCCCTCGTTAGTATAAAATGGAATCACCACGTAGAGTTAGATGCCACTTGGGAGAGAGAAATTGATATTAACACTCGTTTTCCCGATTTCGAGTTCTGATATGTACGCAGTTCGTATGTATCCCAGTTTCAGTATTTCCGAGGACGGAAATAATTTTAAGGGAGGTAGATTGTAACAGCCCATTCAGTTATTAATAGAAGTAATTATTTTAATTCTGAGTTTGAATTAATTTACTTTTGTTAATAATACTCGTTCCTAGTTTCGAGCCAGTTGTTAAGTTATTCAGTTATAAGTTCAACTTTAAGTCGAAAACATTATCGTTTAAATTCTCTTCAGTAATAGAGCCAGTTCAGTAAACCGATATGTTTATTTTTATAAATGGATTTTATAAGACGAGATTAATTATTTCAAGTTTATGATTAATTAGACATAAGTGTCTAATCTAATCAATTGATCAGATAATTAATTTATTTAGACATTTGTCTATTTAAATTAAATTCAGAGTTTAACAGAGATATTAGAATATTTTTTCAGTAAAGTGAGAGTCGTTAAATTTTTAGCCGATTCAGTACCCTCGATATTATTTTTTTCTCGACTTATTAGAAATTATTGATTTCAAGAATTTACATTCAACCAAGAAATTTAATTAATTTCGAGCTAAAATTTCAAGACTTTTTATTAATCAAGATTCTATTTTACTATTATTATTAGTATTATTTTGTCATAAGGTGAGTTGTATGGTGTTAGCATGATTCATGCCATTTGCAAGATTTCACTTACTGTAGTAAGTTGACCAAATTTTTTTAGCCTATCAAAGCATCAGATTTTAAAAATAAGAATTGAAATTCATTTTCACGCCATCATTTTTTTAAAATTATTCAATAGCAAATTGGTTGATACATCTTATTTCCGCCACTATTCTCAGAGAATAAATTAACATTTAATTTGGATTGAGACATTTTATTTTTTCACGCATCATTAAGTAAGGTATAGGAGATAATGACTTTTGGTATTAATTTTGTTTATTTAAGTAATGTGATAGTTGATTTAGTCCACAAAGCTCACATTAACCGTGTATTTTTCATAAATGTGCATGATGTTTTTAACACATCTTAATGCCAATAGATGCCCTACATCATTAATGGCACTTTAAATAATATTCATAAATGCATTAAATTATAGGTTATTTATTTAAATGAGATACCTCATTTTCCTCTCATCTCTCTTGGTTTTCTTTAAGTTATAGGACAACTTGGACATATCAGTTAATGATATTTGGTGGTAATTATATAATAAAAATCATTAATGTTATAATTAATGATTTTTGTTTAACTAATATATATATTACTCTTCTTTTCGTGCACTTCATCAGCCATGAATTTTTCTTGTGGCTATATAAATGCTGGAGTAGTCACTTTATAAGGGAAGATCATCCTATATAATAATAAATATAATAATAATAATTTCTAGAAAAATTGCGAAGAAGTAAAGGAGCAATTTTCGATTTTCAAGTGAGAAGGAGGTAATGAGTATTACAATATTTTCTTAGTTTAACCATAATATGTTAAGATGATTAAAGTATAGAAATGGGAAAATACTCGAAATTTAAATCGGTTTTGAAATTTAAGTTCAAATAAGCGAATTTTCCTAAAGTTGAGGTAAAAGTATGATAAAGATGAAATTAAGGTTCCTAAAAATCCTAAAATGTTATGTTGATCATTAAGTTAAAGTTTTAGGATTTTTGGAGCTCATTTGCTATGGTAACAAGATATTGATTTAAAGAGAAAAAGTTGTAATCGAGCATTGTGGCAATATATGATAAATTTGCTATATTTTGATAGATATTGTAACACCCCGCTCATCAGAGTAAATTTTTCGCAACTTTTACTTCGAAAATACTTATAACTCTTTAGAAATATTTTGCGACTAATTCGAGATGCTACTCAAACTCATCTTCTTGAAAATCCGTTTATCTTTTAACTTTTTGTCTAATACTTCTCTAGACATAAAGAAAACAGATTTCCTTTAAACTTGCATTTAACTGTACCATATTCATACTTCTCGAAATGGTATAAACTTGAAATCTGAAATTTATTAAAAATGCAAGTTCAATACTTAATGTGCATAGCGGAAATACTTAAAAACGTGGTTTATTATACAGACATATCAAATACTTAATAAATGTCCACTTGAAATAAGTGCACGACCACCATCACCACATCTCGAGCTCACACCTCCGGCCCGACCCTGCTACCTGAAAAACACAATGGGGGTGAGTACTGATCCTCTTGTACCCCGAAAAACACCCAGACTAAAGTAAACAGCAATAATAATACAATATCATGATCTTTGGTATATATTTGGACTGGAAATCTGTTCTTGTAACTTAAACTGAATCTGGCCGATATCTGGTCGGATACTTGTGCACAATCTGATGGATATTTCTCAAGGTTACTCAAACGGCCTCCATCAGAACTTAGGATATACTCTGAGACAACTGAATGTCTCCTCATCCCAAGCGTATAAACTTAAACTGTATACATACCTCGAACATGATATCAATATTATACTCAATGTAATACCCAGTCTGGGTCCCCACCTTTCTCCTTTGAAAACTTTTGAAAAATGTAACTGTTGCTCTTAGGTAGCTATATCTGCAAGCTACATAAAAATATAAACAAATATACTAAGTACGATGCTCGTATACTCAATAAGATTTAACTCTTACTAATCCGAATCTTAAAGATATTCAATAAGCTTAATATGTCTCAAATAAATATTAAGTCATCAAACATCTTAACCTTTTCTTAAACTTTTACTCAATCAAATACTTAATTCATCATATATCATATCTCCCAAATTTTAAATATTAGCTTATATTAAATTTTAACTTAATTAACTTGAAAGTGAAAATAAACTCAAGTCCTACTTTAACTTTTAATCATAACATTTAATCATGATATTAATATGTCATACTAAATACAATCTTTATAAGATTATATACTCAACAAATTAAACTAAAACTTTGCCAAATTTCCCATCACTTATATGAAAATTGATCATAATAATCTCACTTTAATAACTTGATCATATCATGAATATTCTTGCATATATACTCGTCTTTACATATATGCCTTGAAATTATCATAACTCATTCATTTCTCATCTTCAAATCATGAAATTTAACAGTCATATTCTTAACTCATATTTAGATATGTCATAAAAATTTCATAATTTTATCATGCATATATCTCGACTTATTCAAGTTTAAAGTTGCTGCTGGAAACAAGTACATAAAATTCAGCTTGCATGATAAACTTTAAAAATTCATATCTTGAGTTATACTAAACTAAATGATTTGATTCTTGATCCTATGTACTCCTCTTTTACACAAGAAATAACCATAGGAAGCATTGATTTCCAGATTTTTCATAGTTAGGTAAAAATTTCATCATAACTGAACACATATGACATATATATGAGCTAGAAATAACTTATTTTCTAGCATGAACATAAGCATGTAACTTTAAGATAAATAAATTACCTACTTCTTGCTAGAGTAAAAACTTGATTCTTTACTTCAAATTCTTCACTTCTCCAAATTTTCTACTACTTATTCTCTCTTACACTCTTATATAACTTTTGGTACTTTTCTTTGGTGTGAGAACTCTGATTTTTAGGCCTCTATTTATAGGAACAAATTGGCAAAACATCATAATGGAGTGAAGAAATGAACAAAATAAACAATTTAAACTTATAAACTTAATTAATCATAAACTATTTTATGATTAACTTGTATTCTTATCCAAACATAATTAATCATAAAAAATGGCCTCTAGTTATAGCCATGAGTGAGCTTTTTGGTAGATAAAACTTATTCCACCAAGTTTAATAAAATTCTCACCAATTGTTGAAAAAAAATGCTAACTTAAAGACTTAGCAAAACTTTGTTGTGATTTCTCATCTCATTCTCACCAATTGATGACCAAAATTTCTTGCTTAATGTGATGTAATTGATTCCATATATTATTGAAAAAATGTCACCATTCATCATATAAAAATCTTTGGAACAAAATAATAAAAATAATAAAAATCATCCTTTTTTTATTACTTTTGCATTTTCTTTCAAAATGGCTTATATTCAAAACTCTTTTAATTAAAAGTAATTCTCATATATGGTCTTGGATCATGCTAATAAACTGAGAATAATACAATTTACGGAACTCAATTCGGACTTAAAACGAGCGTTTACCGTAAAACTGTAAATTCTAAAATTTAAATCCTTTCCTCACGGTTTTTCTTCAATTTAATGAACATATTGCTTCTTAGGATCTAATATAATTATCTTGGAATAATCTACATTTACGGAACCACATTCGGACTTAAACCAAACTATTACCGTAAAACCGAAAATTCTAAAAATTTCGGTTTTTCTTAAAATAATTTAAATAGACTATAATGTCTAAATAAATTTTCTCACTTCTTTGAACATTTATCACTTAAATGTTCATGGATACTTAACCGCACTTCAAGACTTAACTTGTATCAACTTATGCTAAGGCTCAATATTATGATCTTATCTTGATGACTTATACACTTAGAAAAATTCTAAGTATTTAGTACTAAGGCTCGACTATTTCTTAATTAAGTTCAACCATGACCGAACATACTTGGGTTTAGTTCACTACTTATCTTAAACGACTAATCAAAATATACTCAATTTCGATTATTCGTCATCTTATATTAATTAATCCCCGTCTTATAAATCCATTTACTCAATACTTGTGCTCGCTGGAACTGTGACACAAGCTGTACTTCTTTGGGCTTTGTCTCAATTAATCGAGAAGATAAAATAACTTTCATCAAGAATGGCTTGAGTAAGGAATCTCTGGATCAAACTATTCAACAGATTCTTGATACACTTTCTAGTGGATATGTGCATCGAGAACTGATGTTTTTATGGCTTCTGCTCAAACATGAAGAAAAACTCTATAGTCTGGAAAATATTATTTCCAACGATCATGTTTGTCAAAATTGTTCTTGATAGTACCAATGTACTGTATATAGATCTTATCGCTTCTTACGGATAAGAGTCATTTAAGACTCAACTGTTTTCTTGTCAGGACTTCTCTTCTTTAAAAGGCAAATCAATCTTCTTAGCCAAGTGTCTCTCAAAATAAATGGCTACTGCCGAGTCTTCTCAAGGTTCCAAACTTCTTCAGCTCATCAGAACTGTGTGCATTCTTGGTGGTTCTAAATTTGTAAACATTTCTCACAACATCTATATTGTAAGCCAACTGGTGAAAGAGTTGGGAAAACATAAAATCAACATACTTTATGGAGGAACTAGTATCTATTTCTTTAACAACCTCTTAATGGCTGCTAAATGCTTTGATATCCAGGTGAGAACTATCCTTCCTTTTTATCTCACTTCATCAAAGGTTGTCAAAGATTCTGCTACTTTGATGATAACTCTTTCAATTTATGAATGTTTGATGTCTATAATATCTGGTTGTGATGCTTTCATCGTTCTTCCTGGTGGATATGGAACTTTAATGACTGCTTTTACTCTTGCTACTTGGGCAGAAGTGAAATTTCATAACAAACCTATTGGTTTGA
Organism: Striga asiatica; assembly: GCA_008636005.1. Lineage (NCBI taxonomy): Eukaryota > Viridiplantae > Streptophyta > Magnoliopsida > Lamiales > Orobanchaceae > Striga > Striga asiatica. The sequence continues at coordinate 171,080 of BKCP01005750.1, read as the reverse complement.
TGAATTTCAATAACTTTTTCCACAACTTGCTTGGATTTCTAGATGAAGGAGTGTATCAAACTTTTATATCTCCCTTTCAAAGAGAAATATTCAAGTCTGCTGACACTTCCTCTGAACTATCAAGAAGCTTCAAAACAGCATCTCAACAGTTCAAGATTCTGTGGAAACTCCATCATTCAAACGCAAGCGAGCATTTGATCCTTTATATCTATCTTTGTGAAACTACAGCCATGATGGGTGGCAGAGTTATGGAGTCTTGTGCTCTTGAGACGCACCCTCAATTTATGCAATATAACTTTGTACTAGTTGAGAATTCCTTTATGCTTATCTGTATCTTCTTTTTCTGATATTTCTGTACTAGCTTCTTAGAAATAAGGAAATTCTCAACAGTGTGCTCGAATCTTTGTCTAGCTCTTTGCTTTTGACTTTCAATGATATTAGAATCTTCATCTATCAAGTAGATTGATTGTGCAAAATATGCTCTTCTCGTATATACTTGATTCACACATCAATACTACTTGTTTCTAGACTGAGATAACTTCTTGATTTAGTCAAGATTCTATGCTTCTTAAATTTTACTCAGTTGTGGTCTTGAAACTTTGCCTCGCGGCATTTTAAAACCACTAACTATATGACTTGAACAGTATAACCATTAATAAATAGCTATACTAAACTTTAAGGAAATTGTTAATTTTCCGAAAACACCTTGCTTGTGCTAGAGTTCCGGTTAATATCTTTCTAGCTTCTTCTCGCCATTTCTTACTTATGGCTTTTAACTCATCATTTATCTTTGGGGACAAATACTTTCTCCAAAGAGAAAAAAAAACATATTAGTCTTTACTTATTAAACAGACTATCTTTAACTTTCACATGTCCAGATTACTCTTGCTTAACTTCCAAAATTCTTCCGAGAAGTTTAAATAATTATCTCGGTATCTGGAATGTAATACTTATTAACCGATATCTTTTAAGGTTCGATTTTCAAGTCTTCAGGTAAACTTGGACTAATAACCTTTATTTCAGGTTTCCATAATTTTCCCGGCTAAGTGACTATTATATGTCGATACCTTAAACTTATACTCATTGATTTCTGAAAAGTACTTTCTATAGTTGTACTGTTACTAATAAGTACTAATACAAAATAACTTATAACTTAATCTCGAACTTTGCCAATTTTTTAGCTCATGATATCTAACTGATAAGATATCAAAACTTCGGTCTTATAAAGATTGACTATTTTCTGAAACTTTATTTCTACGGTTCAGTTTCAAGCCTACAGGATCTTATCCGGCTTTTGGTTCTTATTTCAAACCCCCATGATTTACCCGTACTTTTTGGCTATTATATACTGAAATACCGTTACTTCTAATACTTGGCTCAAATATATAATCAGCCTTTATAGTCAGATCTTAACTCAAATCTTAATCTGGTGGCTTAACTTAGAATGTTCGAGTCTCTTTCTTGATCTAGTTGACTTGATAAACTAGATTTCAAACTTTAATACTTGAACATATAGACTGATTTCTAGAGTTCGGATATCTAAGTTCATATTGAGCATAGACTTAGTAAATTTGAATATATTTAAAAACTTTTATAAAAACTTTTAACAACACTTACCTGGTAGTCGGCGAGGTGTGAGTGTGGTGTGGTCGGTTTTCCTGAAACTGTTTTCTGAAACTTAAACTTTTAGTATACAGAGCACTTACTCTAGCTTTGATACCACCTGTAACAACCCGCTCATCAGAGTAAATTTTTCGCAACTTTTACTTCGAAAATACTTATAACTCTTTAGAAGTATTTTGCGACTAATTCGAGATGCTACTCAAACTCATCTTCTTGAAAATCTGTTTATCTTTAAACTTTTTGTCTAATACTTCTCTAGACATAAAGAAAACAGATTTCCTTTAAACTTGCATTTAACTGTACCATATTCATACTTCTCGAAATGGAATAAACTTGAAATCTGAAATTTATTAAAAATGCAAGTTCAATACTTAATGTGCATAGCGGAAATACTTAAAAACGTGGTTTATTATACAGACATATCAAATACTTAATAAATGTCCACTTGAAATAAGTGCACGACCACCATCACCACATCTCCAGCTCACACCTCCGGCCCGACCCTGCTACCTGAAAAACACAATGGGGGCGAGTACTGATCCTCTTGTACCCCGAAAAACACCCATACTAAAGTAAACAGCAATAATAATACAATATCATGATCTTTGGTATATATTTGGACTGGAAATATGTTCCAGTAACTTAAACTGAATCTGGCCGATATCTGATCGGATACTTGTGCAAAATCTGATGGATATTTCTCAAGGCAACTCAAACGGCCTCCATCAGAACTTAGGATATACTATGAGACAACTGAATGTCTCCTCATCCCAAGCGTATAAACTTAAACTGTATACATACCTCGAATATGATATCAATATTATACTCAATGTAATACCTAGTCTGGGTCCCCACCTTTCTCCTTTGAAAACTTTTGAAAAATGTAAGTGTTGCTCTTAGGTAGCTATATCTGCAAGCTACATAAAAATATAAACAAATATACTAAGTACTATGCTCGTATACTCAATAAAATTTAACTCTTACTAATCTGAATCTTAAAGATATTCAATAAGCTTATTATGTCTCAAATAAATATTAAGTCATCAAACATCTTAACTTTTTCTTAAACTTTTACTCAATCAAATACTTAATTCATCATATATCATATCTCCCAAATTTTAAATATTAGCTTATATTAAATTTTCACTTAATTAACTTGAAAGTGAAAATAAACTCAAGTCCTACTTCAACTTTTAATCATAACATTTAATCATGATATTAATATGTCATACTTAATACAATCTTTAGAAGATTATATACTCAACATATCAAACTAAAACTTTGCCAAATTTCTCATCACTTATATGAGAATTGATCATAATAATCTGACTTTAATAACTTGATCATATCATGAATATTCTTGCATATATACTCATCTTTACATATATGCCTTGAAATTATCATAACTCATTCATTTCTCATCTTCAAATCATGAAATTTAACAGTCATATTCTTAACTCATATTTAGACATGTCATAAAAATTTCATAATTTTATCATGCATATATCTCGACTTATTCAAGTTTAAAGTTGCTGCTGGAAACAAGTACATAAAATTCAGCTTGCATGATAAACTTTAAAAATTCATATCTTGAGTTATACTAAACTAAATGACTTGATTCTTGATCCTATGTACTCCTCTTTTACACAAGAAATAACCATAGGAAGCATAGATTTTCAGATTTTTCATAGCTAGGTAAAAATTTCATCATAACTGAACACATATGACATATATATGAGCTAGAAATAACTTATTTTCTAGCATACTTATATTCATATAAAACTTTAATATCTAAGTCATATTAAAAACATTAATAAACACTTAATATAATCTACTAAACATGTAAACTCATTATCAAAACATGAACATAAGCATGTAACTTTAAGATAAATAAATTACCTCCTTCTTGCTAGAGTAAAAACTTGATTCTTTACTTCAAATTCTTCACTTCTCCAAATTTTCTACTACTTATTCTCTCTTACACTCTTATATAGCTTTTGGTACTTTTCTTTGGTGTGAGAACTCTGATTTTTAGGCCTCTATTTATAGGCACAAATTGGCAAAACATCATAATGGAGTGAAGAAATGAACAAAATAAACAATTTAAACTTATAAACTTAATTAGTCATAAACTATTTTATGATTAACTTGTATTCTTATCCAAACATAATTAATCATAAAAAATGGCCTCTAGTTATATCCATGAATGAGATTTTTGGTAGATAAAACTTATTCCACCAAGTTTAATAAAATTCTCACCAATTGTTGAAAAAAAATGCTAACTTAAAGACTTAGCAAAACATTGTTGTGATTTTCTCATCTCATTCTCACCAATTGATGACCAAAATTTTGTGCTTAATGTGATGTAATTGATTCCATATATTATTGAAAAAATGTCACCATTCATCATATAAAAATCTTGGGAACAAAATAATAAAAATAATAAAAATCATTTTTGTTAATTACTTTTGCATTTTCTTTCAAAATGGCTTATTTTTAAAACTCTTTTACTTAAAAGTAATGCTCATATGTGGTCTTGGCTCATGCTAATAAACCGAGAATAATACAATTTACGGAACTCAATTCGGACTTAAAACGAACGTTTACCGTAAAACTGTAAATTCTAAAATTTAAATCCGTTACTCACGGTTTTTCTTCAATTTAATGAACATATTGCTTCTTAGGATCTAATATAATTATCTTGGAATATTCTATATTTACGGAACCACATTCGGACTTAAACCAAACTATTACCGTAAAACCGAAAGTTCTAAAAATTTCGGTTTTTCTTAAAATAATTTAAATAGACTATAATGTCTAAATAAATTTTCTCACTTCTTTGAATATTTATCACTTAAATGTTCATGGATACTTAACCGCACTTCGAGACTTAACTTGTATCAACTTATGCTAAGGCTCAATATTATGATCTTATCTTGATGACTTATACACTTAGAAAAATTCTAAGTATTTAGTACTAAGGCTCGACTATTTCTTAATTAAGTTCAACTCATGACCGAACATACTTGGGTTTAGTTCACTACTTATCTTAAACGACTAATCAAAATATACTCAATTTCAATTATTCGTCATCTTATATTAATTAATCCCGTCTTATAAATCCATTTATAAAAATAAACAGACCGGAATTAATTAATTGCTGAACTGGCTCGATTACTGAATAATATTGAACCGAGAATACTTTCGACTTAAAGTCAAATTTTTAACTGAATAACTTAATAACTGGCTCGGAACTAGGAACGAGCATTAATAAAAGTAATTAGTTCATACTTAGAATAATTACTTTTATTAATTACTGAATGGGATATTACAATCTACCCCCCTTAAAACTATTTCTGCCCTCGGAAATACTGAAACTGAGATATATACCAACTATGTATATATACCATAACTCGAAATCTGGAAAAACGAGTGCTAATATCAACTTCTCACTCCCCAGTGACATCTAACTCTATATGTGGCGATTCTATTTTATACTAACGAGGGAATATCTCGATTCCTCAGCCAATGAACCTTCTGGTCCAAAACTTCTATCGGCTGGTCCTCGTATGTTAAATCTTACTGAAACTCATTGTGCAAAAGCACATACTCTGGATCGCACACATACTTAAGTAACATTGTTACTTAAAACTTTATGCACACTGAACAATTGTAGAGAAGAATTGATATCAAATACTTATCTGACTGACTATGCGATACATTGCATACGATTTACCCACTACCTGGCCCTTTCGGTTGCGGAACATCTATATGCCTTGTTGATGTTACTTGTAATCATTAACAAGTCGCATCTCCTTGCTTCTCTTTCGAGAAACCCTTTTACTCAATACCACTATCGATATTTACTTCAACTTCTCCGACTTAGCTAGAGTCGAGAATTTTGTTGAACTTTCTGTACTGTCGTGGAATAACTTGACCATTCTCTGGTCATACCACAATTTCCAGCATTAAGGTAAACTTATTTTACCTCTAATAATGCAACTGTCTTAATTAGGCTCAGCAACATCTCAATTATTGCAGACATCTCCCATCTGATCTCGACGGCATTAAATACTTACTGAGTGTGCATTCTGATATTCGGTATAATTTAATCATACCCGAAAACTTATCTCATACTCATCTTTCTTTAATAAACCAACTTGGAAATCCTTCCATCTTCTTCAGCAATGGTCCGATTTTACAAATGGATTTAGCACTGCTAAAAATCCGAAAATTCTATTCTTTTCTCCCTCTTAATATCATAAAGAGAATTTATCGAGCTCGAGTAGAAAGATTGAGAATACTCATGCTCAATAATATCCCTAATGATATAAGATGGCCTATTGAAGCAAAAGTTCGTGTGTCTGGCGAATATCCCAATGCATACAAGTATCTGTCAGGTATGGGTAAAAGCACTTTTGCCAAGAAACATAGAGCAAAAAGAATAGGCGATTGCTATAAATGTGCTCGCTGGAACTGTGACACTCGTTGTACTTCTTTGGGCTTTGTCTCAATTAATCGAGAAGATAAAATAACTTTCATCAAGAATGGCTTGAGTAAGGAATCTCTGGATCAAACTATTCAGCAGATTCTAGATACACTTTCTACTGGATATGTGCATCGAGAACTAATGTTTTTATGGCTTCTGCTCAAACATGAAGAAAAACTCTATAGTCTGGAAAATATTATTTCCAACGATCATGTTTGTCAAAATTGTTCTTGATAGTACCAATGTACTGTATATAGATCTTATCGCTTCTTACGGATAAGAGTCATTTAAGACTCAACTGTTTTCTTGTCAGGACTTCTCTTCTTAAAAGACAAATCTATCTTCTTAGCCAAGTGTCTCTCAAAATAAATGGCTACTGCCGAGTCTTCTCAAGGTTCCAAACTTCTTCAGCCCATCAGAACTGTGTGCATTCTTGGTGGTTCTAAATTTGTAAACATTTCTCACAACATCTATATTGTAAGCCAACTGGTGAAAGAGTTGGGAAACATAAAATCAACATACTTTATGGAGGAACTAGTATCTATTTCTTTAACAACCTCTTAATGGCTGCTAAATGCTTTGATATCCAGGTGAGAAGTATCCTTCCTTTTTATCTCACTTCATCAAAGGTTGTCAAAGATTTTGCTACTTTGATGATAACTCTTTCAATTTATGAATGTTTGATGTCTATGATATCTGGTTGTGATGCTTTCATCGTTCTTCCTGGTGGATATGGAACTTTAATGACTGCTTTTACCCTTGCTACTTGCGCAGAAGTGAAATTTCATACCAAACCTATTGGTTTGTTGAATTTCAATAACTTTTTCCACAACTTGCTTGGATTTCTAGATGAAGGAGTGTATCAAACTTTTATATCTCCCTTTCAAAGAGAAATATTCAAGTCTGCTGACACTTCCTCTGAACTATCAAGAAGCTTCAAAACAGCATCTCAACAGTTCAAGATTCTGTGAAAACTCCATCATTCAAACGCAAGCGAGCATTTGATCCTTTAGATCTATCTTTGTGAAACTACAGCCATGATGGGTGGCAGAGTTATGGAGTCTTGTGCTCTTGAGACGCACCCTCCCTTTATGCAATATAACTTTGTACTAGTTGAGAATTCCTTTATGCTTATCTGTATCTTCTTTTTCTGATATTTCTGTACTAGCTTCTTAGAAATAAGGAAATTCTCAACAGTGTGCTCGAATATTTGTCTAGCTCTTTGCTTTTGACTTTCAATGATATTAGAATTTCCATCTATCAAGTAGATTGATTGTGCAAAATATGCTCTTCTCGTATATACTTGATTCACACATCAATACTACTTGTTTCTAGACTGAGATAACTTCTTGATTTAGTCAAGATTCTATGCTTCTTAAACTTTACTCAGTTGTGGTCTTGAAACTTTGCCTCGCGGCATTTTAAAACCACTAACTATATGACCTGAACAGTATAACCATTAATAAATAGTTATACTAAACTTTAAGGAAATTGTTAATTTTCCGAAAACACCTTGCTTGTGCTAGAGTTCCGGTTAATATCTTTCTAGCTTCTTCTCGCCATTTCTTACTTATGGCTTTTAACTCATCATTTATCTTTGGGGACAAATACTTTCTCCAAAGAGAAAAAAAAAACATATTAGTCTTTACTTATTAAACAGACTATCTTTAACTTTCACATGTCCAGATTACTCTTGCTTAACTTCAAAAATTCTTCCGAGAAGTTTAAATAATTATCTCGGTATCTGGAATGTAATACTTATTAACTGATATCTTTTAAGGTTCGATTTTCAAGTCTTCAGGTAAACTTGGACTAATAACCTTTATTTCAGGTTTCCATAATTTTCCCGGCTAAGTGACTATTATATGTCGATACCGTAAACTTATACTCATTGATTTCTGAAAAGTACTTTGTATAGTTGTACTGTTACTAATAAGTACTAATACAAAATAACTTATAACTTAATCTCGAACTTTGCCAATTTTTTAGCTTATGATATCTAACTGATAAGATATCAAAACTTCGGTCTTATAAAGATTGACTATTTTCTGAAACTTTATTTCTACGGTTCAGTTTCAAGCCTACAGGATCTTATCCGGCTTTTGGTTCTTATTTCAAACCCCCATGATTTACCCGTACTTTTTGGCTATTATATACTGAAATACCGTTACTTCTAATACTTGGCTCAAATACATAATCAGCCTTTATAGTCAGATCTTAACTCAAATCTTAATCTGATGGCTTAACTTAGAATGTTCGAGTCCTTTCTTGATCTAGTTAACTTGATAAACTAGATTTCAAACTTTAATACTTGAACATATAGACTGATTTCTAGAGTTCGGATATCTAAGTTCTTATTGAGCATAGACTTAGTAAATTTGTATATATTTAAAAACTTTTATAAAAACTTTTAACAACACTTACCTGGTAGTCGGCGAGGTGTGAGTGTGGTGTGGTCGGTTTTCCTGAAACTGTTTTCTGAAACTTAAACTTTTAGTATACAGAGCACTTACTCTAGCTTTGAAAACACCTGTAACACCCCGCTCATCAGAGTAAATTTTTCGCAACTTTTACTTCAAAAATACTTATAACTCTTTAGAAATATTTTGCGACTAATTCGAGATGCTACTCAAACTCATATTCTTGAAAGTCCGTTTATCTTTAAACTTTCTGTCTAATACTTCTCTAGACATAAAGAAAACAGATTTCCTTTAAACTTGCATTTAACTGTACCATATTCATACTTCTCGAAATGGAATAAACTTGAAATCTGAAATTTATTAAAAATACAAGTTCAATACTTAATGTGCATAGCGGAAATACTTAAAAACGTGGTTTATTATACAGACATATGAAATACTTAATAAATGTCCACTTGAAATAAGTGCACGACCACCATCACCACATCTCGAGCTCACACCTCCAGCCCGACCCTGCTACCTGAAAAACACAATGGGAGTGAGTACTGATCCTCTTGTACCCCGAAAAACACCCATACTAAAGTAAACAGCAATAATAATACAATATCACGATCTTTGGTATATATTTGGACTGGAAATATGTTCCAGTAACTGAAACTGAATCTGGCCGATATCTGATCGGATACTTGTACAAAATCTGATGGATATTTCTCAAGGCAACTCAAACGGCCTCCATCAGAACTTAGGATATACTCTGAGACAACTGAATGTCTCCTCATCCCAAGCGTATAAACTTAAACTGTATACATACCTCGAACATGATATCAATATTATACTCAATGTAATACCCAGTCTGGGTCCCCACCTTTCTCCTTTGAAAACTTTTGAAAAATGTAAGTGTTGCTCTTAGGTAGCTATATCTGCAAGCTACATAAAAATATAAACAAATATACTAAGTACTATGCTCGTATACTCAATAAGATTTAACTCTTACTTATCCAAATCTTAAAGATATTCAATAAGCTTAATATGTCTCAAATAAATATTAAGTCATCAAACATCTTAACTTTTTCTTAAACTTTTACTCAATCAAATACTTAATTCATCATACATCATATCTCCCAAATTTTAAATATTAGCTTGTATTAAATTTTTACTTAATTAACTTGAAAGTGAAAATAAACTCAAGTCCTACTTCAACTTTTAATCATAACATTTAATCATGATATTAAAATGTCATACTTAATACAATCTTTATAAGATTATATACTCAACATATTAAACTAAAACTTTGCAAAATTGCTCATCACTTATATGAGAATTGATCATAATAATCTCACTTTAATAACTTGATCATATCATGTATATTCTTGCATATATACTCATCTTTACATATATGCCTTGAAATTATCATAACTCATTCATTTCTCATCTTCAAATCATGAAATTTAACAGTCATATTCTTAACTCATATTTAGACATGTCATAAAAGTTTCATAATTTTATCATGCATATATCTCGACTTATTCAAGTTTAAAAAGTTGCTGCTGGAAACAAGTACATAAAATTCAGCTTGCATGATAAACTTTAAAAATTCATATCTTGAGTTATACTAAACTAAATGACTTGATTCTTGATCCTATGTACTCCTCTTTTACACAAGAAATAACCATAGGAAGCATAGATTGATAAATTTTTCATAGCTAGGTAAAAATTTCATCATAACTGAACACATATGACATATATATGAGCTGAAAATAACTTATTTTCTAGCATACTTATATTCATATAAAACTTTAATATCTAAGTCATATTAAAAACATTATTAAACACTTAATATCATCTACTAAACATGTAAACTCATTATCAAAACATGAACATAAGCATGTAACTTTAAGATAAATAAATTACCTCCTTCTTGCAAGAGTAAAACTTGATTCTTTACTTCAAATTCTTCACTTCTCCAAATTTTCTACTACTTATTCTCTCTTACACTCTTATATAACTTCTGGTACTTTTCTTTGGTGTGAGAACTCTGATTTTTAGGCCTCTATTTATAGGCACAAATTGGCAAAACATCATAATGGAGTGAAGAAATGAACAAAATAAACAATTTAAACTTATAAACTTAATTAATCATAAACTATTTTATAATTAACTTGTATTCTTATCCAAACATAATTAATCATAAAAAATGGCCTCTAGTTATAGCCATGAGTGAGCTTTTTGGTAGATAAAACTTATTCCACCAAGTTTAATAAAATTCTCACCAATTGTTGAAAAAAATGCTAACTTAAAGACTTAGCAAAACTTTGTTGTGATTTCTCATCTCATTCTCACCAATTGATGACCAAAATTTCTTGCTTAATGTGATGTAATTGATTCCATATATTATTGAAAAAATGTCACCATTCATCATATAAAAATCTTTGGAACAAAATAATATAAATAATAAAAATCATCCTTTTTTTATTACTTTTGCATTTTCTTTCAAAATGGCTTATTTTTAAAACTCTTTTAATTAAAAGTAATTCTCATATATGGTCTTGGATCATGCTAATAAACTGAGAATAATACAATTTACGGAACTCAATTCGGACTTAAAACGAACGTTTACCGTAAAACTGTAAAGTCTAAAATTTAAATCCTTTACTCACGGTTTTTCTTCAATTTAATGAACATATTGCTTCTTAGGATCTAATATAATTATCTTGGAATATTCTATATTTACGGAACCACATTCGGACTTAAACCAAACTATTACCGTAAAACCGAAAATTCTAAAAATTTCGGTTTTTCTTAAAATAGTTTAAATAGACTATAATGTCTAAATAAATTTTCTCACTTCTTTGAACATTTATCACTTAAATGTTCATGGATACATAACCGCACTTCGAGACTTAACTTGTATCAACTTATGCTAAGGTTCAATGTTATGATCTTATCTTGATGACTTATACACTTAGAAAAATTCGAAGTATTTAGTACTAAGGCTCGGCTATTTCTTAATTAAGTTCAACTCATGACCGAACATACTTGGGTTTAGTTCACTACTTATCTTAAACGAGTAATCAAAATATACTCAATTTCGATTATTCGTCATCTTATATTAATTAATCCCGTCTTATAAATCCATTTATAAAAATAAACAGACCGGAATGAATTAATTGCTGAACTGGCTCGATTACTGAATAATATTGAACCGAGAATACTTTCGACTTATAGTTGAATTTTTAACTGAATAACTTAATAACTGGCTCGGAACTAGGAACGAGCATTAATAAAAGTAATTAGTTCATACTCAAAATAATTACTTTTATTAATTACTGAATGGGATATTACAATCTACCCCCCTTAAAACTATTTCCGCCCTCGGAAATACTGAAACTGAGATATATACCAACTATGTATATATATCATAACTCGAAATCTGGAAAAACGAGTGCTAATATCAACCTCGGAAATACTGAAACTGAGATAAATTTATTGAAGTGATAATGAGCTGAAATTTGATTTGGATAAAATCCTTGAGTAGATATAGTCATATATAAGTTGAGTAGTTGAAAAAGGTTCCACTTTGATTAAGTCAAACCAGTAGATTTAAGTCAGTTTTGATTGCTTTTTTTAGTCCGAGTCTTATTCCGGAATTTAAGTATTTTTTTCGAGCCAAAAACAATTCAGTTTAAGTATACCAATTTAAGTTCCAAAATTAGTATTATTTTAGAGAACCTTTAGAGTGTTTCTTTATATTGAGATAAGTTATCTGATAGAGTCGAGAATCCTAGCATTTTATTGAGTATATGAGCATAGTACTTAGTATATTTGTTTAAATTTTTATGTAGCTTGCAGATACAGCTACCCAGCACAGCACTTACAATTTTCAAAATTTTTTCAAAGCAAAACAGGTGGGGACCCAGCCTGGGTATTACATTTCTTATAATCTTGTACCATGTATGAGGTATGTATTTAGATATTCACTTGAACGGTCAAGTTTCCGTTCGTGGTCCAGTTAAGATGAGTTTATGATCACCCGGTCTTGTATGGAAGGTTTTCCCATCCTGGGTTTCTGGGGAGGCGACCCCCAGAGTGTGATCACATGATAATCCGGACAGTTCCCGGATGTTGCACCAGTAAAGTAAAGTTTTATTTATGTATATACTTAGTTCATGATATTGGATTATATGTGCTGTATATTCAGTATGAATTTTTATGGAGTACAGTGGATTAGTACTCACGCCCCACTATTATCATTTCCAGGTCACAGGGTTGGTGCAGAGGTGTGAGCTGAGCAGTGGTGGTGGGGTCGTGGATTCAAAATTATATTATTTACGAGCACAATTATTTATACTGTCTGTATAATATGATGTTATGTTTTTCAGATTTCCGCTACACATTTCAAGTTTCGAACCTGCATGTTAAGAAATTTCAGACTTACAGATTTTAAGCAGTTCAACAGTATGAACATGGTCAAGTTTACATGCATGGTTGATTAAATCTATTTTCTTTATGTCTAAAATAGCAGTTAGACCAGATTTAAAGAAAAATGGATTTTCAGAAAAGATAAGTTTTAGTAGCATCCCGAGTTAAGTGCAAAAGACTTTCTTAAATTTATAAGTATTTTCGAAGTAAATGTTGTGAAAAATTTACTCTGATAAGCGGGGTGTTACAACTCGTCTCGTCATCTGGCCGGGGTACCTCTCATTCTTTCATGATTACTTCTCTAGATAAGCCTGACATTCTGACAACTTTTCAAATTTCAAATTTCAAGAAGAAACACTAAAGTGATACGCGTCGTCCCAATCGCCGACTCTTCGAATTATGTGCTTCATCAGGGCCATTAGATCCTTTGCTGATCTAACGGTCAGCATCTATCACCACCGCATATAAATATACTTTAATTTTTCAGAAACCCACTTTTCTACTTTCTCGAACCTCTTGCTCTCTCAAACTCCCTCCTTCACCTTTGCTGGCCTTGCGCATCGCAACCAAATGGTCGTCGCGTAGCCGTGCCGACTCTATTGCCGCCCGTGTTGTTCGCGGCCTATCCACTCGCACCTCAGCCGCTAGCTCGGCTTTAAGTCCTCCAATGAATGCGCCTACCAATGCGCTCTCGTGCCAATCTTGCAATGCGTTCGAATTCCTTTTGGTAGTCTCGGAGGCTACCGTTTTGACGGATTCAGGAGAGTGCTTCGTCATAGTCGTAATAGTCACTCGTACCAAATCGCGTGACCAACTCTTTCTCGAAGTCTCTCCACCGAATTTCCTCGCCCTTGGTCTTGTACACATGTGACATCCATTGCCACCATGTGTTCGCTTCACCATCGAGATGATAAGCGGCGATCTTGACTCTCTCGGACTAGTGCACCTCGTTGATCTCAAAAAATTGCATGGCTCGATTTAACCAAGCGTCCGGGTCGGTCCCCGTGAACGTAGGCATCGTGAGCTTTGGTCGTGCATAGCCTCGGTCGTCGTGGTGGTGCATCGCGCGTGATGCACGGGTCCTCCGTGATCGTCCGTCATCGTCGTCGTGGTCGGTCCCGGGGCTGCTCGATGCCGCGGTCGATCGCGAGGTGTGGCTCCTTCGCGGTCGGCGTGTCATGCGCGTGAGTTGCCCGGCTAGATCATGCACCATGAGCTCGAGTTTAGCGAAATTCTCATTGACAAGGTGTTGGCCATTGCCGATGGACTTCAAACTCTCCTCCAAGGCTTCGATCCTCTCCTTATGTGTCATCATGACTCGACTCTCTCTTTTTTTTTTTTTTGATACTCACGAACAAAATTCGAAAGAAAGAAAAATAGAATGGGGAAGAAAAAGTTCAACCCAACACACGATCAATCACTCTCAATGAAAGCACCAATGATGAAGGATCGTGTGTTATGTCTAGCTCGACTCGCTCAAACCCGCGCCGACGCCTTGGTTCCTTTGCGATAGGTTGCTAATACGCGCGCCGACGCCTTCGTACTTCGCGATAAATGTGACGAAACTCAGATGTTGGTCCTATTCCAATCACTGTGACGAAACTTGGATGTTGGTCCTATTTCAATCACGAACTCTATGTAAACTCACAGGAGAAAACACACGAGAACTTTGAGCACAATGTTCGACTCTTTTCTATTCACATCAACATAATTTCGAATGGTACATAGGTAGTATTTATAGATGCCAAATAAATCTAATCCTAGTCTAGAAAGAACTCCTAAATCATGCAAGTAAATAAATCCTAAGGCAACTAAACATCTTGGGAATAAAGACTTTCCTAACAATTAAAAGACTAATAGGCACATGCCTTTTTATTTAGACTCCTAACCAAACTAAGACTCCTAACTATGCTAAGTAAATTATGTGCCAAATCCTTTGCTTGCCCGCCAAGTCATCGCGTGCCCCAAACCCTAACCGTCCTTGTCGCGCGCCGCCTCGCTAAGCTTATTCCTCATTGCGCGCGGTAACGCGCGCGCGCGCCTCCCATGCGTCGCCTTCATCGCGCGCTGCGCGCTCTTGCCCATCAGCCCGCGCGTGCTCGCCCCTCACGCGAATGCCCCCCATGTTCGCTCGCTCGGCCTCACTCCCTCGCTCGCTCATTGCCTCGGGCGCGTCCCAGCCACGTGCGCATGTGTCGCGCACGCTCGCCGCGTCGATCTCATCATCCCACTCGACAAGCGCCTCGCGCGTGACTCCCACCATCACGCCTTTCGCGCACCAGATCGTCGAGCCCATCGCACCGTCCCATACTACTCGCGCGTCTGCTCCCTCGCAGCCACGCCCCGTGCACGCTGTCCACCCTGCATCCACCCTCCGTGCACCGTTGGCCTTAGCTCGCATTCGTCGTGCGCCTCGCTCCCTTGCGCACGCGTTGCACCAATCACCCACCTTCCCGGGCACGATCGCCTCACTCTCGTCGTTGGCCCAATCCTCGTGCTCGTGCGCACTACTCGTCGCGCACCTCTTCTTCACCCGGCCTAGACTCGCACGTATCGCGGCTCGGCTGCCGCATCGCGTTAGTATACGCGCCTTAGTGCGTGCGCACACCCTCCTAGCCCGTGCCCGAGCCCTTTCTCACCTAACCTCTCGCCATCTCTTGAGGCCATCGTGGTTCTCGCACTCGGGTTCGCCGGGGTCAATGACCACATCCGCATCAGCGCGTCCATGCGCGCGTGCCGCGTGTGTTGTGCACCCGACTAGCATGCCTACCATTCCTTCGAGCCACTAGATGCTTTGGCCATCCCCACCAGGTTTCACTCCTTCAACGTGCATCCCGAAACCTGCGATGGCGCATCCGTTTGAGGCATGGTCTCATCCATGCATGTCTAGGCCGTCGCATGTGTTCGCGCCCTTTCTTGCGCCTAAATGTTGCTCGACTATGGACCACCTTCTCACGTGCCCTCGCGCACCTCCATGCGCATACTTCACTGACAACCCTCGGGCTCGACCGGATTACTTTCGCTAAGCCCATGCCCATATGTCTACTCCGTGTCCATCCTTGACAAGCTCGGTCTCGAGCGCGCGTCTTCATCCCTCTTGAGCTCAACGTTGCGTGCTCGTCATCGCCTCCTTTTCCCGCGCGTGTCCACGACTCCTGTCACTCTTCTCGTGCTTGTGTGCCTCGCATACGGGCTCGTACCCGTCTCTTAGGCTATGCATACGTGGTTTTGGCCCTTTCTTCGGCCTTCTCGGGTCGTTCCAGCCCTTGGTCCTCGGCGTGCTCGGGCCTCGAGACCCACATCTTCATCACAGGGCAGCAGCGTGCGCGCAGGCGCAGGGTGATGCGGATGTGGTCATTGACCCCGGCAAACCTGAGGGCGAGAACCACGATGGCCTCGAGAGATGGCGAGAGGTTAGGCGAGAAAGGGCTCGGGCACGGGCTAGGAGGGTGTGCGCACGCACTAAGGCGCGTATACCGACGGGACGCGGCAGCCGAGCCGCGAGACGTGCGAGTCTAGGCTGGGTGAAGAAGAGGTGCACGACGAGTAGTGCGCACGAGCACGACGCTTGGGCCGACGATGAGAGTGAGGCGATCGTGCCCGGGAAAGTGGGGGATTGGTGCAAGGCGTGCGCAAGAGGTCGACGCGCACGACGAATGCGAGCTAGGGACAATGGTGCACGAGGGGAGGATGTAGGGTGGACAGCGTGCACTTGGGATAGCTGCGATGGCACGGACACGCGAGAGGATTGGGGTGTCGCGATGAGCCCGATGAACGAATGCGCGTAGGGTGCGATGACGGAAGTCACGCGCGAGGCGCTAGTCGAGTGGGATGATGAGGTTGACGAGGAGAGCGTGCGCGACACATGCGCACGTGACTGGGACGCGTCCGACGCGATGAGCGAGCAAAGGAGTGAGGCCGAGCGAGGGGACGCGCGCAACACTCGCGCGATTGGTGACGACGCACGCGGTAAGGCACGCGGGCGTAGCGCGCAACGCGTGGGACACAGGCGCGTACCTTGGCGCGCAAGAGACCGAGGGCGACGAGGACAAGGGTTAGCAAGGCGGCGCGACGCGTAGGGCGGCTAGGGTTTCGAGGCGCGCGCGACTTGCCGAGCAAGGAAGGGATTTGGCACGTGATTTTCATAGCTTAGTTAGGAGTCTTAGTTTGGTTAGGAGTCCAAATAAAAGGCATGTGCCTATTAGTTTCCTATTTGTCTTTTAATTGTTAGGAAAGTCCAAATCCCCTAGATATCTAGTTGCCTTAGGATTTATTTATTTACTTGCATTAGGAGTTCTACTTAGACTAGGATTAGAATTATTTTGGCATCTATAAATACCCATGTACCCTATTATTTTCGAATATGATTGATGAGTGAATAGAAAAGAGTCAAACATTGTGTTCAAAGTTCTCGTGTGTTTTCTCCTGTGAGTTTACATAGAGTTCGTGAATGGAATAGGACCAACATCCGAGTTTCTTCACAGTGATAGAAATAGGACCAACATCCGAGTTTCGTCACACCTATCGCGAAGTACGAAGGCGTCGGCGCGCGTATTAGCAACATACTGCGAAGGGACCAAAGCGTCGGCGCGGGTTTCGAGCAAGTCGAGGTAGACGTAACACACGATCCTTCATCATTGGTGCTTTCATTGAGAGTGATTGATTGTGTGTTGGGTTGAACTTTTTCTTCCCCATTCTATTTTCTTTTGTTTCGTATTTTTTCGAGAGTATAAGAAAAAAATAAAAAAAAAAGTCGAGATGATGACACACAAGGAGAGGATCGAAGCCTTGGAGGAGAGTGTGAAGTCCATCGGCAATGGCCAACACCTTGTCAATGAGAATTTTGCTAAACTCGAGCTCATGGTGCATGATCTAGCCGGGCAACTCACGCGCATGACACGCCGACCGCGAAGGAGCCACACCTCGCGATCGACCGCGGCATCGAGCAGCCC
>BKCP01005750.1:133474-149674 GCA_008636005.1 Striga asiatica | reverse complement strand
AAACCCGCGCCGACGCCTTGGTTCCTTTGCGATAGGTTGCTAATACGCGCGCCGACGCCTTCGTACTTCGCGATAAATGTGACGAAACTCAGATGTTGGTCCTATTCCAATCACTGTGACGAAACTTGGATGTTGGTCCTATTTCAATCACGAACTCTATGTAAACTCACAGGAGAAAACACACGAGAACTTTGAGCACAATGTTCGACTCTTTTCTATTCACATCAACATAATTTCGAATGGTACATAGGTAGTATTTATAGATGCCAAATAAATCTAATCCTAGTCTAGAAAGAACTCCTAAATCATGCAAGTAAATAAATCCTAAGGCAACTAAACATCTTGGGAATAAAGACTTTCCTAACAATTAAAAGACTAATAGGCACATGCCTTTTTATTTAGACTCCTAACCAAACTAAGACTCCTAACTATGCTAAGTAAATTATGTGCCAAATCCTTTGCTTGCCCGCCAAGTCATCGCGTGCCCCAAACCCTAACCGTCCTTGTCGCGCGCCGCCTCGCTAAGCTTATTCCTCATTGCGCGCGGTAACGCGCGCGCGCGCCTCCCATGCGTCGCCTTCATCGCGCGCTGCGCGCTCTTGCCCATCAGCCCGCGCGTGCTCGCCCCTCACGCGAATGCCCCCCATGTTCGCTCGCTCGGCCTCACTCCCTCGCTCGCTCATTGCCTCGGGCGCGTCCCAGCCACGTGCGCATGTGTCGCGCACGCTCGCCGCGTCGATCTCATCATCCCACTCGACAAGCGCCTCGCGCGTGACTCCCACCATCACGCCTTTCGCGCACCAGATCGTCGAGCCCATCGCACCGTCCCATACTACTCGCGCGTCTGCTCCCTCGCAGCCACGCCCCGTGCACGCTGTCCACCCTGCATCCACCCTCCGTGCACCGTTGGCCTTAGCTCGCATTCGTCGTGCGCCTCGCTCCCTTGCGCACGCGTTGCACCAATCACCCACCTTCCCGGGCACGATCGCCTCACTCTCGTCGTTGGCCCAATCCTCGTGCTCGTGCGCACTACTCGTCGCGCACCTCTTCTTCACCCGGCCTAGACTCGCACGTATCGCGGCTCGGCTGCCGCATCGCGTTAGTATACGCGCCTTAGTGCGTGCGCACACCCTCCTAGCCCGTGCCCGAGCCCTTTCTCACCTAACCTCTCGCCATCTCTTGAGGCCATCGTGGTTCTCGCACTCGGGTTCGCCGGGGTCAATGACCACATCCGCATCAGCGCGTCCATGCGCGCGTGCCGCGTGTGTTGTGCACCCGACTAGCATGCCTACCATTCCTTCGAGCCACTAGATGCTTTGGCCATCCCCACCAGGTTTCACTCCTTCAACGTGCATCCCGAAACCTGCGATGGCGCATCCGTTTGAGGCATGGTCTCATCCATGCATGTCTAGGCCGTCGCATGTGTTCGCGCCCTTTCTTGCGCCTAAATGTTGCTCGACTATGGACCACCTTCTCACGTGCCCTCGCGCACCTCCATGCGCATACTTCACTGACAACCCTCGGGCTCGACCGGATTACTTTCGCTAAGCCCATGCCCATATGTCTACTCCGTGTCCATCCTTGACAAGCTCGGTCTCGAGCGCGCGTCTTCATCCCTCTTGAGCTCAACGTTGCGTGCTCGTCATCGCCTCCTTTTCCCGCGCGTGTCCACGACTCCTGTCACTCTTCTCGTGCTTGTGTGCCTCGCATACGGGCTCGTACCCGTCTCTTAGGCTATGCATACGTGGTTTTGGCCCTTTCTTCGGCCTTCTCGGGTCGTTCCAGCCCTTGGTCCTCGGCGTGCTCGGGCCTCGAGACCCACATCTTCATCACAGGGCAGCAGCGTGCGCGCAGGCGCAGGGTGATGCGGATGTGGTCATCGACCCATCCGAGCCCGAGGAAGAGCCGCACTCGAGTCATGAAAAGTGGCGCGATAAGGATCCGAACGGCCCGCGAGACCGTGCTAAGAGGGCTCGTGAAGGCTGCGCGAGGGAGCAACACGCGAGGCGTAGGCACGCGGCACGCGGGAGTCGCGTGACCACGTGCGCTGGAACAGGAAGCGCAAGACAGGGTCGCGACAATGACGCGACGAGAGGTTCGCGGTGGGAGGCTCACAAGCGGCACAAGCGCGAGAATGGAGGATGGCGCGAAGAACCCGATCCGCGACGCCGTGAGCGAGACGGGGTCGGTGTGAGAGTCAACCGCGGGCAGGTGAAGGAAACGGGTGGTGCGCGAGGGGAGGATGTTAAGTGGTTAGCGCACGCCGCGGCCGGGCACGGACGAGCAGTGAGGACCAACGTGCGATCTACGCGCGAGACAACCAAAGGCACGCGAGAAGACGCGCACGAGGAGTACGCATGCGAAGAGGTCGCGTCCGCGTGCAATGCGTACAGGCACGCGGGCGGGTGCGGCAACGCGCGAAAGACAGCTGGCGGGTGCATGGGGCGCGACGCGCGAGGACGGGCGAGCATGAGTCCTCGAAGGACTAGGAGTATCGCGACGCCTAGGGATGGACAGCGCGACTTGGGGCGCAAGGTAGAAAACGCGTGGGACGCGTGGGGCGCGATGGATTCCATGCCCTCGAAGGATAAGGACTAGCCGTCGCGGCTAGGGTTTGGCTTAGGCAAGACGCGTGATGCTTCTAGATGGCCAAGGGCCGATTTTATTAGCATAGTTAGGAATATTAGTATGATTAGGATTTGGAATAAAAGGCACGTGCCTAAGTAGTTTAGGTAAGTCTATATTCATTAGATATCTAGTTTCCTGAGGAATTTATTTATTTCCATACAATAGGAGTACTTCTTAGACTAGGATTAGACTTAGTTTGGCATCTATAAATATGCCCATTGTCATTCGAAATTATCATGCAGAAATTAATGAAAAAGCCGAACCTTGTGTTCAAATTCTTGTGTTAGATTTCTTTTGAGATTTAGTGCAAAACCCTTCTTACGAGAAGGGCGTCCACTGCATAGCTCGAGCAAGACGAGTTTGGCAAGGACATCCGTCCGAGCTGTCTCACCTATCGCGAGAAGACAAGGAGTTAACCTCCGAATCGTCCGCAACCCTAGCCGAAGGCCGAGTTCACGCAACGTCCGAGGCAAGGTCACGAGTCGGGAACACGCGATCCTTCATCATTGGTGCTTTCATTGAGAGGATCAATCGCGTGTTCTTTATCCCATCCCTTTTTTTAGTTTTCGTGTTTTAAAAAAAAAAAATGGCCAAGGAAACAAAGGAGAAGCTCGTGGATTTGGAGGCGAAGATGACGATCCTAGGCGAAGGATTGGAGGCCACCAACGTATCCATGGCCGACAATCTCACGCACCTAGAAAGGTCGATCCATAATTCACAACGAGCCATGATGGACGCCATGAACCAAAGGATCGATGAGGTGCTGCGCTTCGTGCGGCAACCGCCGCCACGGGGTCGACCAAGGGCGCGATCACGGGAGTACGAACGCGAGCGACCGGAGTATGAGGAGAGAGAGGACGACTTCGATCGTTGATCTCATGCCTCGACCAATGTAGGACGACCTAGAGTCGAGAAGCCGAAGATTGTGCTGTCAATCTTCAATGGATCTGACCCAGACGCATGGTTGAACCGAGCCGTGCAATATTTTCATCTCAATGAAATTGCCCGAGCCGAGTGGGTAAGGTATGCAGCCTACTACCTGGACGGCGAGGCTAATGTTTGGTGGCAGTGGCTCTCGAGCATCTACCACAACCGCAATGAGCAAATCCGGTGGGAAACTTTTGAGAAGGAGCTCATCACAAGGTTTGGTGCATCGGACTACCACAACTACGATGAGGCGCTCGCGCACATCAAGCAGACGGGGAGCTTGCGAGAGTATCAACGGGAGTACGAGCGCATCGCATGTCGCGTGCGCGGATGGCCCGAGGGAGCACTTGTCGGGGCATTCGTAGGGGGACTGAAGTTCGAGCTGGCCGCGGAGGTTCGGTTAGTGAGGCCCGCAACGATGCGCGAAGCCATGGAGGTCGCGTGTAGACGCGACGATCACTTGGCCGCGACGAGAAAGATCGGGCGCAATGACAACCGCCTCACAAGCCGCAACGGGCAATGCATAGCGAGACCAACCTCACCCGAGACGCGAGCCGTGGAGCGCCTAGCAATTTCAAGGCGCGACAAACCGAGGTGAAGAATTTAACCTATGAGGAGATGCAAAGAAGGCGAGAGAAAGGTCTCTGCTTCAAGTGCGAGGAGAGGTTTACTCCGGGACATCATTGCAAACAAGTCTACTTGATCCAAGTGATCGATTCCGAAGATGACGAGACCACGACGGACGAGCACGAACCCGAGGAAAAGCACGATGAAGGGAGGAACTTATATTTAAATCCTTGACTAGAGATGATGCATATGGTCAAGGAGAAGAAGGGGTCTAAGATGCTAAGGTTTGAGGCCGAGATTTTGGGACGGAGGGTCAACGTGTTGGTCGATAGTGGGTCAACACTTAACTTCATCGACCTAGACTTCACCGCAAAGCTTGAGGTGCCCATGATGGGAATTGTACCATTTGGAGTTAAGGTCGCGAATGGCGAGGAGCTTTGGAGTCCGGAGTTGTACAAAAAGGTGCCAATACGTGTGCAAGGTGAAGAGCTAAGGGTAGATTTGTATGCGCTAGAGTTAGAAGGACCCGAGGTGGTGCTTGGAGCCCAATGGCTGGAGACATTAGGGTCCATAACCACAAACTTCAAAAAAGGCACAATGGAGTTTGAACGAGTCAAGAAGCGAATCAAGTTGTGCACAATCGACGAGGGATCCGAGCCGGTCAAGATAAGGAGTCTTCAATTCATTATCCTTGAGGACAAGGATAAACTCGAAGGGAGGAGGAATGATGCGGATGTGGTCATCGACCCATCCGAGCCCGAGGAAGAGCCGCACTCGAGTCATGAAAAGTGGCGCGATAAGGATCCGAACGGCCCCCGGGACCGTGCTAAGAGGGCTCGCGAAGGCTGCGCGAGAGAGCAACACGCGAGGCGTAGGCAAGCGGCACGCGGGAGTCGCGTGACCACGTGCGCTGGAACAGGAAGCGCAAGATAGGGTCGCGACAATGACGCGACGAGAGGTTCGCGGTGGGAGGCTCACAAGCGGCGCAAGCACGAGAATGGAGGATGGCGCGAAGAACCCGATCAGCGGCGCCGTGAGCGAGACGGGGTCGGTGTGAGAGTCAACCGCGGGCAGGTGAAGGAAACGGGTGGTGCGCGAGGGGAGGATGTTGGGTGGTTAGCGCACGCCGCGACCGGGCACGGACGAGCAGTGAGGACCAACGTGCGATCTACGCGCGAGACGACCAAAGGCACGCGAGAAGACGCGCGCGAGGAGTACGCATGCGAAGAGGTCGCGTCCGCGTGCAATGCGTACAGGCACGCGGGCGGGTGCGGCAACGCGCGAAAGACAGCTGGCGGGTGCATGGGGCGCGACGCGCGAGGACGGGCGAGCATGAGTCCTCGAAGGACTAGGAGTATCGCGACGCCTGGGGATGGACAGCGCGACTTGGGGCGCAAGGTAGCAAACGTGTGGGACGCGTGGGGCGCGATGGAGTCCATGCCCTTGAAGGATAAGGACTAGCCGTCGCGGCTAGGGTTTGGCTTAGGCAAGACGCGTGAAGCTTCTAGATGGCCAAGGGCCGATTTTATTAGCATAGTTAGGAATATTAGTATGATTAGGATTTGGAATAAAAGGCATGTGCCTAAGTAGTTTAGGTAAGTCTATATTCATTAGATATCTAGTTTCCTTAGGACTTTATTTATTTCCATGCATTAGGAGTTCTTCTTAGACTAGGATTAGACTTAGTTTGGCATCTATAAATATGCCCATTGTCATTCGAAATTATCATGCAGAAATTAATGAAAAAGTCGAACCTTGTGTTCAAATTCTTGTGTTAGATTTCTTTTGAGATTTAGTGCAAAACCCTTGTTACGAGAAGGGCGTCCACCGCATATGTAATATCCCATTCAGTAATTAATAAAAGTAATTATTTTAGTTCTAAGTTTGAACTAATTACTTTTATTAATAACGCTCGTTCCTAGTTTTGAGCCCAGTTATTAAATTATTCAGTTAAAAGTTCGACTTTAAGTTGAAAGTACTCTCGGTTAAATTTTATTTAGTAATCGAGCCAGTTCAGTAATTAATTAATTCCGGTCTGTTTATTTTTATAAATGGATTTATAAGATGGGATTAATTATAATAAGATGACGAATAATAAAAATCGAGTATATTTTGATTACTCGTTCAAGATAAGTCGTGAACCGAACCAAGCATGTTCGGTTACGAGTTAAGATTATTACCGAGCAAATGATTCTCGAGCCTAGCTTACTTTTGAGTATTGATCAAGTTATAAGGATTAATTAGACATTAATGTTTATTGAATTGAAATAAGTTATTTAAGATGAAGTTCAAGTTCAAGTAACATTCCATTTTATTTAGCTAAATGGATGTAAATTTGGCCATTTCCAGTTTGAATGAGAAAGAAAAAGAATAATGAGTCGAGACAAGTTAAGTCTTGAGTTCGGTTAAGTATCCATGAACATTTAAGTTATAAATGTTCAAAGAAGTGAGAAAATTTATTTAGACATTTTAGTCTATTTAAATTATTAGAGAGAAATATGAAATTTTTAGAATTTTTGTTTTTTTTCGGTTTTCGATTGTAGTCGGAATATATGTCCGATTGCAGTTTCGAGAAATAAATTAAATTATTTTCTCTCTATATTTTTAGTAGACTACAAGATAAGAAAAATTTTTCAGCATAAAAAGGAAAAATGCCAAAAGAAAAGAAGGAAATTCGAAAATTGTAAGAATTTTCGATTTTACGGTAACTGTTCGTTTTAAGTCAGAATTTGGTTCCGTAAATTGGAGAATTTTCACTAAATCTCGAATTTAATCATTGAGAACATATTAGGATCAGAAGAGGGGCCTTTCTAAGCATTGACTATGGGTTGGAGAAGTTTACAAGTTAAGAATACTATTTATTATCTATATTTATTTTTACAAGTTTGTATTGTTTATTTTGTTATTTTCTTCACTCAATTATGATGTCTTACAAATTGTGCCTATAAATAGAGGCCTAAAAATCAGATTTTATGCACCAAAGTTAAGTACCAAAAGTTATATAAGAGTGTAAGAGAGATAAGTGGTAGAAACTTTGGTGAAGTGAAGAATTTGAAGTAAAGAATCAAGTTTTTATTCTAGCAAGAAGGAGGTAATTTACTTATCTTAAAGTTACATGCTTAAGTTCATGTTTTGATAATAAGTTTACATGTTTATAAGTATGTATATCATGATATAGAAGTTAAGTTTATAATTGATTCTATGAATATAAAGAGTTAAAGTTGTTCAAGATCAATTATATGATATATGTACTTGATTTGATGAGATGTGGATAAAGATATGAATAAGCTGGAAGAGTATGATTTAAATGAATGATTATTATGTAAAAGAGGAGTACATGAAAACAAGAATTAAGAGATTTGGCAAAATATAGCTTGAGTTATGAATTTTTAAAGATGAACATGTAAGATGAAGTTTATGTTCACTATTGAATTTAAATTCTCATAACTTGATGAATATGCATGATAAAATTATGAAATTTTGAGGACATGTCTAATTACAAGTTGAGATTATGACTGTTAAGTTTCATAATTTAAAGATGAGAAATGAATAAGTTATGAATATAAGAAGGCATATATGTAAAGATAAGTATATATGCAAGAATATTCATGAAATGTTCAATTTGTTAAAATGAGATGATCATGAATAATTCTCATATAAGTGATGAGTAATTTGATGATGTTTTGGTGTAATATGTTGAGTATACAATTTTATAAAGATTGTATTATGTATTATACATTAACATCATGATTAAATGTTATGAGTAAAAGATGATATGACTTGAGATTATTTTCACTTTCAAGTTAATTAAGTGAAAATTTAGTATAAGCCAATTTGGAGATATGATGAATGATGAATTAAGTATTTGATTGAGTAAAAGATCAAATTAAGTTAAGATAAGTTTATAAATCATGTTGATGATGTTGGTAAAAGTAAGCATATTTAAGTTTAAATCAAGTATAATGTGAAAAATAGTTATTTTCACATTTGAGTTATGACATGCTAAGTATAATACCATATTAATGTTTATGAAGACATGATTTATACAAGGTTAAGTAATTGACCTTAAGTATAAATAAAAAGAGAAGTTATGTATAAACTTGAGAAAACGCAAGTTTAATGAATTTCTATAAGATTTGGATAAGTTAAAAATCCTAAAAATCTTATTGAGTATATGAGCATAGTACTTAGTATATTTGTCTATATTTGATGTAACTTGCAGATACAGTACCAGTACAGCACTTATCGTTTTTCAAATGATTTCAAAGACAAAAAGGTGGGGACCCTGAACGGGTATCACGTTGAGTACGATATTGATGTCATATGGGATGAGGAGACCATCAGTTGTCTCAGAGTATATCCTAAAGTTTAAGTTTATTACGCTTGGGATGAGGAGGCATTAATTTGTTCTCAGAGATTATATCCTAAGTTCTGATGGAGGCCGTTAGGTGCCTTAAAAATACCCATCAGAGTGTGCACACGTATCCGATTAACTATCGGCAAGATAAGAGAAAAGTTTAAGTTACCGATCAGATATCGGTTTATGATTATCCATATTCCTTACTCACCCCCATGAGTTTTAGTTTCAGGTAACAGGTCGAAGAGGAGGTGTGAGTGGAGCAGTGTTGGTGTGGATAGTGGACTCAGATGAAGACAAGCTTTGATACGGACATTTATAACAGTCTGTATAATTAACCACGTTTTCAAGTATTTCCGCTATGCACATTAAGTATTGAACTTGCATTTTAATGAATTTCATATTTCAAGTTTTTACCATTATGAGAAATATGATTATGGTATTTTAAATGCAAGTTTAAAGGAAATCTGTTTTAATTATGTATAAAGAAGTATTAGACAAAAGTTTAAAGATAAACGGATTTTCAAGATGATGAGTTTGAGTAGCATCCCAAGTTAGTCGCAAAAGATTTCGAAAGAATTAAGTATATTCGAAGTAAAAGTTGCGAAAAATTTACTCTGATAAGCGAGGTGTTACAGCATAGCTCGAGCAAGACGAGTTTGGCAAGGACATCCGTCCGAGCTATCTCACCTATCGCGAGAAGACAAGGAGTTAACCTCTGAATCGTCCGCAACCCTAGCCAAAGGCCGAGTTCACGCAACATCCAAGGCAAGGTCACGAGTCGGGAACAATCGATCCTTCATCACAGGGCAGCAGCGTGCGCGCGGGCGCAGGGCAGCAGCGCCCGCACGGGCACAGGTGATGCGGATGTGGTCATTGACCCCGGCGAACCCGAGGACGAGAACCACGATGGCCTCGAGAGATGGCGAGAGGTTAGGCGAGAAAGGGCTCGGGCACGGGCTAGGAGGGTGTGCGCACGCACTAAGGCGCGTATACCGACGGGACGCAGCAACCGAGCCGCGAGGCGTGCGAGTCTAGGCCGGGTGAAGAAGAGGTGCGCAACGAGAAGAGCGCGTGAACACGAGGCTTGGGCCGATGACGAGAGTGAGATGATCGTGCCCGGGAAGGTGGGTGAATGGTGCAAGGCGTGCGCAAGAGAGCGACGCGCACGACGAATGCGAGCTAAGGCCAATGGTGCACGATGGGTGGATGTAGGGTGGACAGCGTGCACGGGGCGCGGCTGCGAAGGAGAGGACGCGCGAGTGGATTGGGATGTTGCGAGGGCTCGACGAACTGGTGCGCGAAGGGCGCGATGGTGGGAGTCACGCGCGAGGCGCTGGTCGAGTGGGACGATGAGGTCGACGCGGCGAGCGTGCGCGACACATGCGCACGTGGCTGGGACGCGACCAATGCGATGAGCGAGCAAGGAAGTGAGGCCGAGCGAGGGTCGATCACGCGCGGATGGGAAAACACGGTCGAGCAGCGCTGGCAATGGACGACGCGTGAGGATGCCGCGCGCACATTACCACGCGCGACAAGGACTAGGAATGGCAAGGCGGCGCGCGACGCGTAGGGCGGCTAGGGTTTCGATGCGCACGCGACTTGGGGATCAAGCAAGGGATTTTGGGCGAGATTCTCATAGCATATTTAGGAGTCTTAGTTTGGTTAGGAGTCAAAATAAAAGGCATGTGCCTATTAGTTTCCTATTAGTCTTTTAATTGTTAGGGAAGTCTTTATTCCCAAGATGTTTAGTTGCATTAGGATTTATTTACTTGCATGATTTAGGAGTTCTATTTAGACTAGGATTAGATCTATTTGGTATCTATAAATACCCACCTATGTACCATTCGAAATTATGGTTGAAGTGAATAGAAAAGAGTCGAACATTGTGTTCAAAGTTCTCGTGTGTTTTCTCCTATGAGTTTACATAGAGTTCGTGATAGAAATAGGACCAACATCCAAGTTTCGTCACAGTGATTGGAATAGGACCAATATCCGAGTTTCGTCACATTTATCACGAAGTACGAAGGCGTCGGCGCGTGTATTAGCAACCTATCGCAAAAAAACCAAGGCGTCGGCGCGGGTTTTGAGCGAATCGAGCGAGACGTAACACACGATCCTTCATCATTGGTGCTTTCATTGAGAGTGATTGATCGTGTGTTGGGTTGAACTTTTTCTTCCCCATTCTATTTTTCTTTCTTTCGAATTTTGTTCGTGAGTATAAAATAAACAGAGAGAGTCCAGTTACGATGACACATAAAGAGAGGATCGAAGCCTTGGAGAAGAGTTTGAACTCCATCGGCAATGGCCAACACCTTGTCAATGAGAATTTCGCTAAACTCGAGCTCATGGTGCATGATCTAGCCGGGCAACTCACGCGCATGACACGCCGACCGCGAAGGAGCCACACCTCGCTATCGACCGCGGCATCAAGCAGCCCCGGGACCGACCACGAAGACGACGACGGACGATCACGGAGGACCCGCGCATCACGCGCGATGCACCACCACAACGATCGAGGCTATGCACGACCAAAGCTCACGATGCCTATGTTTACGGGGACCGACCCGGATGCGTGTTTAAATCGAGCCATGCAATTTTTCGAGATCAATGATGAGCACAAGTCCGAGAGAGTCAAGATCGCCGCTTATCATCTCGATGGTGAAGCAAACACATGGTGGCAATGGGTGTCACATGTGTACAAGAACAAAGGCGAGGACATTCGATGGAGAGATTTTGAGAAGGAGTTGGTCACACGTTTTGGCATGAGTGACTACTATGACTATGACGAGGCGCTCTCCCGAATTCATCAAAACGGTAGCCTCCGAGACTACCAGAAGGAGTTCGAACGCATTGCAAGTCGGGTGCGAGATTGGCCCGAGAGCGCATTGGTAGGCGCGTTCATTGGCGGACTTAAAGCCGAGCTAGCGGCTGAAGTACGACTAGATAGGCCGCGTACAACACGGGCGGCAATGGAGTCGGCACGGCTACGCGACGACCATTTGGTCGCGATGCGCAAGGCCAGCAAGGGTGATGGACGCACGGACCCGCGGCGCACAAGTACCGCGACCGACGAGACGCACACACGGGTCGAATCCAAAGATGGCACGCGAACCATGAGCCATATGCGACGGCTTACAATCGGTGACATCCAACGAAGGCGCGAGAAAGGCTTATGCTTTACTTGCAACGAGAAATTCACATCAGGCCATAGGTGTGTGGGTAAGCAAGTGTTCTTGCTTGAGTTTGATGAGGATGAGCCGGAACGTGAAGAGTACGAGCACAATGAGACCTTGCTACATGTGATCAAAAGCAAGAAAAGAAATGCTGAGAGAGGGCCGAGGATGATCCGATTCACGGCGATTGTACAAGGCGAACAGCTCAAAGTACTAGTGGACAGTGGGTCGACATTAAATTTTATAGACAAAGATCTGTCCAAAGGCTTGGAAACGCCGATGACAAAAGTAAAGCAGTCGGGGTGAAGGTTGCCAACGGAGATGAACTAAAGAGTTCCAAGCTATACAAAGGAGTTCCCATATTTGCGCAAGGTTATGACTTGAAGGCTAATCTTTATGCCTTACCTTTGACGGGACCAGACATATTATTGGGAGTTCAATGGCTCGAGACATTGGGACATGTCACGACAACCTACAAGAGGGGCACTATGACATATGGACGAGCCCAGAAGCGAATCAAGCTGCTAACTGAGGACCCAGGAGAAGAGCCCGAAGAACTTGACGAGATCAATTACTTTATCCTTGAGGACAAGGAAATTCTCGAAGAGGGCGGGAATGATGCGGATGTGATCATTGACCCCGGCGAACCCGAGGACGAGAACCACGATGGCCTCGAGAGATGGCGAGAGGTTAGGCGAGAAGGGGCTCAGGCACAGGCTAGGAGGGTGTGCGCACGCACTAAGGCGCGTATACTGACTGGACGCAGCAACCGAGCCGCGAGGCGTGCGAGTCTAGGCCGGGTGAAGAAGAGGTGCGGGACGAGAAGTGCGGGTGAACACGAGGCTTTGGCCGACGATGAGAGTGAGGTGATCGTGCCCGGGAAGGTGGGTGACTGGTACAAGGCGTGCGCAAGAGAGCGACGCGCACGACGAATGCAAGCTAAGGCCAATGGTGCACGAGAGGTGGATGTAGGGTGGACAGCGTGCACGGGGCACGGCTGCGAAGGAGCGGACGCGCGAGTGGATTGGGATGTTGCGAGGGGCTCGACGAACTGGTGCGCGAAGGGCGCGATGGTGGGAGTCACGCGCGAGGCTCTGGTCGAGTGGGACGATGAGGTCGACGCGGCGAGCGTGCGCGACACATGGGCACGTGGCTGGGACGCGACCAATGCGATGAGCGAGCGAGGAAGTGAGGCCGAGCGAGGGTCGATCACGCGCGGACGGGAACACACGGTCGAGCAGCGCTGGCAATGGACGACGCGTGGGGATGGCGCGCGCGCATTACCGCGCGCGACATGGACTAGGAATGACAAGGCGGCGCGCGACGCGTAGGCCGGCTAGGGTTTCGATGCGCGCGCGACTTGGGGATCAAGCAAGGGATTTTGGGCGAGATTCTCATAGCATATTTAGGAGTCTTAGTTTGGTTAAGAGTCCAAATAAAAGGCATGTGCCTATTAGTTTCCTATTAGTCTTTTAATTGTTAAGAAAGTCTTTATTCCCAAGATGTTTAGTTGCATTAGGATTTATTTACTTGCATGATTTAGGAGTTCTATTTAGACTAGGATTAGATCTATTTGGTATCTATAAATACCCACCTATGTACCAATCGAAATTATGGTTGATGTGAATAGAAAAGAGTCGAACATTGTGTTCAAAGTTCTCGTGTGTTTTCTCCTGTGAGTTTACATAGAGTTCATGATAGAAATAGGACCAACATCCAAGTTTCGTCACAGTGATTGGAATAGGACCAACATCCGAGTTTCTTCACATTTATCGCGAAGTACGAAGGCGTCAGCGCGCGTATTAGCAACCTATCGCAAAGGAACCAAGACGTCGGTGCGGGTTTTGAGCGAATCGAGCAAGACGTAACACACGATCCTTCATCAGCAGGGCGACACGCGCGCGTGGGTGCAGGCCTGCCAGGGACGGCGCGCGGGGACGACTTGGCCAGCAAGAAACCAAGGCTTCTAGGAGTCTTTTGAGTTGGAACTTCTCTAGATTATTCTTCTCTACTTGGAGTACAAGTCAAGGATTTCCAAGATCCCTTAGTTATTTGGTTTCTTTATTCCATTATGATTTCTAGATTGTTTAGGATACTTAATATTTTATTGCTTTATTAGAGTTATAGCTAGATTAGGAATAGATCTATTTGATGCTTATATAAAGGCCCTTCCTCTTGTTATTTTTTATGATTCAGAAATTAATAGAAAAACTGAACTTTTGTTCAAACACTTTGCCTTAGATATCTTCTTGATTTTTTTTGCAATTTTATCGTTTCGAAGGGGCGCAGTTGTGTGAACCTACAAGGCACCTATCGGCGATTCAAGGCACGAGTTTGTGGCTTATCGGCAATCGGGACACGCAATCTTCATCACGCGGCCAGGCACTACTCGCGCAGCTCAGGCGCGCCTAAGGCAGTTAGGGCGCTGCCGGGCGACCTGGGCACGCGGGCGTACTGCTGGGCACGTCCCGGGCCAACTGACTGCTCGGGTGTGCTGCTGGGCACAACCCAAGGCCTCTGAACACGGCTCGGGTTCACCAAGGTGCAGCACTGAACACTCGGGTG
Organism: Striga asiatica; assembly: GCA_008636005.1. Classification (NCBI taxonomy): domain Eukaryota; kingdom Viridiplantae; phylum Streptophyta; class Magnoliopsida; order Lamiales; family Orobanchaceae; genus Striga; species Striga asiatica. The sequence goes on along the minus strand of BKCP01005750.1, from coordinate 135,454 downwards.
CGCTGCTGGCACGACCCGAGGTCGACTCCGCATGGCACGAGCGTCTGCCTCGAGGTCACGCGTGCATGACATTGGGACAGCGCTGCCGGGCACTGTCGGAGGCACTGGGGCGCGACTGGCGCCAAGGCCTCGCACACTGGCACGGATAGGCGCTGCTGGGCGCTGTCGCATGCACTGGGGGCTGCGGTGCCTCGCGAGCGCTAGGCGCGGGCACGGACAGAGGCACTACCTGGCCTCTGCGACGCAGCACGGTGATGAAGATGTGGTCATTAACCCTGGCGAGCCCGAGGACGATGTCCATGATGGTCTCGAGAGATGGCGAGAGATTAGGTGAGAAAGGGCTCGAAGACGTGCTAGAAGGGATTGCGCACGCACTAAGGCATGCATACCTTGGGTAGCGGCAGCCGAGCCGCGAGGCGTGCGAGTCTAGGCCGAGTAAAGACGTGGTGCGTGACGAGTAGTGCGCATGAGTATGAGGCTTGGGCCGACGACGAGAGTGAAAGGGTAGTGCCCGGGAAGGTGGGCAATTGGTGCAAGGCGTGTGCGAGAGATAGACGTGCACGGCGTATGCGGGCTAAGGCAAATGGTGCACGAGGGGAGGATGTAGGGTGGACAGCGTGCACTTGGGGCGGCTGCGAAGGAGCGGACGCGCGAGTGGTATGGGACGATGCGATGGGCTCGACGAGCTGGTGCGCGAAAGGTGCGATGGCGGGAGTCACACGCGAGGCACTGGTCGAGTGGGTCGACGAGGTCGATGAGGTGATCATGCAAAGCAATCGCGCACATGAAGAGGACGCGCGAGGAATGACGGGCGGGCGCGAGGGCGAAGCTAAGCGACTGGCGTGCGAGGCACTCGCGCGACGAGGCGAGACGCGCCAGGCATCGAGCGAACAGGGAGACGGTGTCGAGGGGTCGAGCGTGCGGGGCACCCGCGCAAGGGGACGCGCGAATGGGGGCACGCGGTCGAGCAGCGCTGGCAATGGACGACGCGTGGGGATGGCGCGCGCGCATTACCGCGCGCGATGAGGACTAGGGATGGCGAGGCGGCGCGCGACATGGACGGCTAGAGTTTGGGGCGCGCGACGACTTGGTAGGCAAGCAAAGGATTTGGGCATGATTTACTTAGCATAGTTAGGAGTCTTAGTTTGGTTGGGAGTCCAAATAAAAGGCATGTGCCTATTAGTATTTTAATTGCTAGGAAAGTCTTTATTCCCAAGAGATTTAGTTGCATTAGGATTTATTTACTTGCATGATTTAGGAGTTCTATTTAGACTAGGATTAGATCTATTTGGTGTCTATAAATGCCCACCTATGTACCATTCGAAATAATGGTTGAAGAAAATAGAAAAGAGTCGAACATTGTGTTCAAAGTTCTCGTGTGTTTTCTCTTGTGAGTTTACATAGAGTTCGTGATTGAAATAGGACCAACGTCCACATTTCATCACAATGATTGGAATAGGACCAACATCCGAGTTTCTTCACATTTATCGCGAAGTACGAAGGCGTCGACGCGCGTATTAGCAACCTATCGCAAAGGAACCAAGGCGTCGGCGCGGGTTTTGAGCGAATCGAGTTAGACGTAACACACGATCCTTCATCATTGGTGCTTTCATTGAGAGTGATTGATCGTGTGTTGGGTTGAACTTTTTCTTCCCCATTCTATTTTTCTTTCTTTCAAATTTTTCATTTGTTCGTGAGTATCAAAAAAAAAAGAGAGAGAGAGTCGAAGATGATGACACATACGGAGAGGATCGAAGCCTGGGAGGAGAGTTTGAAGTCCATCGGCAATGGCCAACACCTTGTCAATGATAATTTCGCTAAACTCGAGCTCATGGTGCATGATCTAGCCGGACAACTCACGCGCATGACACGCCGACCGCGAAGGAGCCACACCTCGCGATCGACCGCGACATCGAGCAGCCCCGGGACCGACCACGAAGACGATGACGGACGATCACGGAGGACCCGCGCATCACGCGC
>BKCP01005750.1:117062-128122 GCA_008636005.1 Striga asiatica | reverse complement strand
CNGACACGGCCTTCCATATGGGCTTACGTACCTCACAAGGGCACGGCCATATCAGGACTTAAAGGAGATTGCCACACAAGGGCACCGTACCGTAACTCGACGGGGACAACCGTACCGACGGCCGTAACAGCTCACATCGATAGGCTACATGTTCATTTTCATACATAGATCACACCAAATTTGCAACATGATTAAAATCAAACATGTGCATAGATAATTTTTGAATAACAACCCACAAGTTATACGTTTATAACATTTACAGCATAGCAAATTTTAAATAAAACCCACCTGGTCGCAAATAGGAGATAACCACGAAAGCACGTTTAGGCTGCTAGCTCGGCTCGTCAAACACCTACATTAAGTCCGGATGCTATAATCAACACCTATTCAGACTTAAACGAGAAATCACAATCATACTTAGTCGAACTCGATTCAACTAAGTTGTTCGTGAAGTCCTGTGGACGTTGGAACACTTAGACTTGACATCTAGACTCAACCAATTACACATGGGAGTTCACATAATCAAACATAAACATTGACCAAGCCAAACACTTAATGAAATAAATGACGAGTCGGATAACAGTATTATTTCCAAAAGCTATGTATTTAAAATACTAGATTTAAACCACAAAAATAAGTTGACCAGGTTATGATTCGAATTTAACCCTGAGATTTTAACCAAAATTTCACCTTCCAGAGTTAAGCAAATACACAAAATTTCAGCTTCAAATCCTAAGTACCCTATTTTACAAAATTCCCACAAGATATCAGCAAAACCGAGCCATGAATTTATACTCAAACTTAATGAATGATTCAGGACTTGATAAATTTACACAATACACTACAGCATGATATAAACAACATATAAAAATCCCAACCCTTAACATTAACTGCTTCTATTTTAAAAATTCAAACGAGCTTCAGCAGTTTATCGAATATAAATCAAAATCGAACTAAAATGAACTCCAAAAATTTTCATATTTTAACAGCATGCAATGTAAAAAATTCTCTCAGGTGGGAGCGTCGAATTCTCTCAGGTGGGAGCGTCCTTTTCCGTTTATTTTCCGTTCATTTTCCGACTATAGTGGTGGCTAGAGTGTTTCTTTCCCTTATTCAGCATCAATCATCCTCTATTCTCATTTCTATTTCTTCTTTTCGAACTGTGGGGGGTACCTTTCGCTGCTAGGGTTCCGAAAAGCATGACCAACCCTCAAGATGATGATTTATCCAAGCATTTTCAAACCTTCTCTCTTTCAGAGAGGGAGGCTAAACTCATTGATATAGCAAATGAAGATATCAAATTAAGCGCGGACGAATGTCAGCGTAGCTTGTTCGGAAAGATTATTGGGGACCGAGCAGCAAGCTGGATTGGGATCAAGAGGACGATGTCCAACATTTGGAGACTCAATCAGCCAATGGAGATAAAGGAACTCAGTCCCAACTATTTTCAGTTCATTTTTCAGAATACAGATGATCGAGAGAAAGTGGCAAAAGGCATTAACTGGAGTTTCGAGAATCAGTATCTAGTTCTGAAAGAATGGACTAATGGGCTGCACAGCAAACATCCAATTTTCATGGAGCTCAACATTTGGGTGCAGGTAATAAATGTACCTCTTAACTGGCTCAGTTCGGAAGTAGGGCTGAAAATTGGGAAAGCTTTCAAATATGTGAAAAATGTGGTTCTGGTTAACTCTGGAAACCACGGTGGTAAAATTCTGAAATTGTTGGTTACCTTGGATTTGAATGAGCCACTGCCTCGAGTAGCAAATATCAGGCTGGGAGATGAAATTGTGCAGGTTGGTTTCAAGTATGAAAAGTTGTTAAACCTCTGTCATTACTGTGGAAAAATAGGGCACTTAGACAGAAGTTGTGCTAAGAGAATTGAGGATATTAATTCCAACTCTCTAAAAGAAGGCCAGTATGGGGAGTTCTTGAAAGCTTCAGACCACCAACGAAGTTATGAACCAAATCCTACAACATCAAAAGGGAGAGCACATACAGAATCCCCTTCAGGAGATATGCAAAGTCCATCCACACATCACTCCTCACAACAAGCAGAAACAAGCCAGCAGATTGTTCAAATCCCTCTGCTCAACAATTCCATCACACAGGAAGCAGAGAAAGAATCTCTGATCCCAGTAAATAACATCAATCCCCCAAATGACCTGCTGGTGGAAGACAATACTTCAATTATTGAACCCCTCAAGGAAATGGAAATGGATCCTGCAGCACCAACTACCACATCTATTTTTAGAACTCTTCATGAATCATTGGCTGAAAATCCCAGCAAAAAACTCAAAACCTGGAGAAGAGACAGAAGTAAGGATGGCAGACTACAAAGAGAACCACTCACCATCACAGCCCCTAGCACTGATCAAGGAACAAAAAGAAAGAAGGACAATGAAGATCCAAATCATTCAGCTCATCAGGACCTGAAGAGTTCCCAAGCTTCAATCAAGAAAAGCAAGCATCAATCAGCTAAGGTGGAGGTTGCCAGCCTGGAATGGCACCAACCTGACCAATGCTAGCTGTGGTGTGGAATTGTAGAGGGCTGGGTGGGCCCTCTACAATTTCCCAAATGCGAGAGCTTGTGAAAGCTCACCACCCTCATCTTTTTTTCATCTCCGAGACCAAAAAGCAAAAATCCTTTGTAAAGTCTATTAGTAGTAAGTTAGGCTATGCAGATAGGGTAAAAATTGTAAACCCCATAGGTCTCAGTGGGGGTTTAGCTTTGTTTTGGGATTCTCATGTTGTAATTCAGCAAATTATATGTAAAGACTTTTTTATTGCAGTTCAATTTACCCTTCCTTCTCAAAGTCCCCAATGGGGCATTTTTGTTTATTTGAGTACTTGTAAAATTACTAGGTCTTTTCAAATGGAGGAACTGATTAATTGTAAGGATGCCTGGGGTACTAAATGGTTTGCTATTGGTGATTGGAATGATATATGCTCAGATTCTGAAAAATCAGGGGGAGTTCAGAGGAGTCCCACAAGCTATCTACCCTTCATCTCATTCATTACAGGGATGGAAATGGAGGAAATAAGAATGGAAGGATATCCTTATACCTGGTGTAACAACAGAGCTGGTCCAGAACTGGTTGAAGAGCAATTGGATAGAGGGTTTGGCTCTTTGGATTGGCTGCAAGAATTTCCAAATGCCAAAATTACCAACAAGCTAAGAAGCTCATCTGACCATACTGCTTTGTTACTGGATTTGGGCCTACCTGCAGAAAGGAAACAAAAAAGATTTCACTTTGATAAAAGATGGATAGGCATGGATGGATTTGAGGAAACTGTTAAAACAGCTTGGCTAGCACCAGTCTCAGGGACACCATTCTATCAGCTGAAAGAAAAGGTCAAGAAAACAAGGATTGCTCTATTGATCTGGAGCTCCTCATTTCATTCTCAAAATCAGGCACTCATTGCAGACCTTACTCAGAAAATGGAACTTCTCAATCAAATCAAAACAGGTGACAACTGGGAAGAATGGGAATCAACAAGAGCTGCACTAAACAAAGCTCATTTTCAAGAAGAGCTCTACTGGCAGCAGAAGTCTAGGCTGAAATGGCTCAAGGAAGGAGATGCAAATACCAGATTTTTCCACACCTTCACTCTCCAAAGAAGAAGATATAATGCCATAACCAGACTGCTTACCTCCCAGGGAAGTTGCCTGACATCTCAGTCAGCCATTGAGAACCATATTTCAGAATTTTACACAAACCTTTTTTCCTCAGAAACCAGTTGGGATGGAGAGTCAATTCTGCATCTCATACCTCAAACCATATCCTCAGACATGAACACAGCCCTTTTGAAGCCAGTTTCTGAAGAAGAAGTTAAAGAAGCATTATTCAACCTTCCATCTGACAAAGCACCAGGAGAAGATGGCATGACCTCTACATTCTATAAGCACTTCTGGAATCTCATCAAGCAAGATCTCCTGGCAGCCATACTAAGCTTCTTTTCTTCAGGTCAGATTCTACAATACTGGAACCACACAGTCTTATCTCTAATTCCCAAATGCCAAAACCCTGAATCTATGGGACACTTCAGACCAATAAGCCTTTGCACAGTAGTTTACAAGACCATATCAAAAATTCTTTCTCAGAGATTAAAAACCTGCCTTAGCTCGTGTGTCAGTGCTTATCAGTCAGCCTTTGTGGAAGGAAGGCAGCTCATGGACAATGTAATCATAGCCCAAGAGGCTTTTCACTTTTTAAACAGACACACTTCTGGTAGAAACTTTTTTATGGCATTAAAGCTTGATCTCATTAAAGCCTTTGATAGAGTGGAGTGGCTTTGTATTAGAAGGATAATGCTGCAGATGGGTTTTCATAAGCAATTTGTTCACCTTATTATGGTCTGCCTATCCACTACCTCATTCTCCTTCAAAATCAATGGTGCTGTGAATGGCTTTGTCACTCCAACCAGGGGCATTAGGCAAGGGGACCCCTTGTCCCCTTACCTATTCATTATTGTGGCAGAGCTACTTTCAGCCATGATCTCACAAGCAATAGGGAATGGTAATCTGAAAGGTGTTAAACTGTCCAGGAATGGTCCAATGTTATCCCATCTCCTCTTTGCAGATGACTCCTTATTTTTTTGCAAGGCTGGTAATGATCAAGCAACTGTGCTCATGACAATCCTGGAGAAGTACAAGCTGTTTACAGGGCAAGCTGTCAATATGCAGAAATCAGCTATCTTCTTCAGCAGGAATACACCTACACATTTGAAATCCTCCATCTGCACCACTCTTAATGGAATCACCCCTCAAAGCTCCACAAGATATCTAGGCTTGCCTCTGGGAATTGGGAAATCTAAAAAGGAAGTTTTTGAATACCTAATCAACTCAGTCAGAGGGAAACTTCAGAATTGGAAGGCTAAGCTTCTAAGCCCGGCTGGAAAAGAAGTGCTCATTAAAGCTGTCCTTCAAGCCCTACCAATATTCTCAATGTCCTGTTTTAAAATCCCTTTGGCTATCTGCTCTGAGATTTCTAAACTATGTGCCAAGTTTTGGTGGAGCTCAGGAGATCAATCAGAAGGAGGTATCCACTGGAAAAAATGGGATTTGCTTTCCATTCCAAAACCTGAAGGGGGACTGGGATTTCTAGATCTGCCACTTTTCAACAAAGCCCTAATATGCAAGCAACTATGGAGAGTAGCCACAAATCCAAATCTTTTGATGAGCAGAATTCTCAAAGACAGATACTTCCCAGATAGCTCCATTACTCAAGCTGTCAAAACTCAAAAGGGTTCTTGGATGTGGAATTCATGGCTGGAAGTTCTCCCCTTCTTCTCTAAATGGCTGAAAACTGAGGTTAGGAATGGTAAGAGCACAAAGATATCTGATCTTAACTGGGTGCCTTCATTACCACACACTTCTCCTTCTTTAATTCCAATAGCCAGAGGTCATCTTATTTGGGTTCATGAGCTACTAAATTCCAATGGACATTCCTGGAATGAATGGTTAGTTAGACAAGTGTTTGACCCCAATGAAAGTGCTGCAATCTTGAACATCTCCACCCTTCATCCAGACAGAGAGGATAGATTTCATTGGGGACTAGATGCTAAAGGTCAGTTCTCAGTTTCAAGCACCTACAAATCCCTCTCCAATCTCAAGCTAAGGCAGCTGGATATTCCAGAGAGCAGTTCACATCAGCTCATTCCCAAATCTGTTCACTTTAGGCATTGGAAACTCAAGGTAGCTGGGAGGATTAAGCACTTCTTGTGGAAATGTATCACTGACACACTACCAGTGGCAGTTTCACTGAGAAAGAAAAAGGTGGACATTGAAGCTATTTGCAGCATCTGTGGAGATTCAGCTGAAACCATAGAGCACATCCTTCTAACTTGTTCTAGAGCCTGCAAAACATGGGATCTTTCTCCTGTTAGATGGGAAGGCATCAAGGGCAGCAGGACCAAGTTCAGATATTGGTGGTCAGACATCTGTTCTCTTGATCACACCAAGGCAACCGAAGAAAGGATACAACTATCAACTTACATCCTTTGGTGGCTTTGGAAATCAAGGAACTTGTGGATCTTCCAAAAGAGTCTCATGCCTGAAACCCAGTTATTGAAAATAGCTCACTCGGAATGGCTCCAATTCTCCTCTTCCCACATTACTATTTAGCTTCTGTTTTTGTTTTGCTTTTGTTTCATAGTTAGTCTTTAGAATCAGTTTTCCTCTAGGCTTTTAGCAGTAGATGGGACTGATTCTATTTCTTATTATTATTTTGTGATAGTTGGTTTCCTCTTGTTGAGGCTCTAGGCCACCTTTGGGTGTGTCTCCCAGTTTTTTATTTTGGTTTTGACCTATCTGTATTCTGAACAGTGTATTCGGACTTTGTCCCCTTGAGTTATAATAGTTGCTCTGTCGTCTTGGAAAAAAAAAAAAGAATATACCTTTCAATAGATAGAAATTTTATTAACAAATAAATGGATTGTTTCCCACATCTACTCAAGAAAACATCTAAGTACTATACATGAAAACCTTGCCACATATATAAATATTCTTTTCATATTAATTATAATATCAAATATAAAATCATTATAAATTAACATAAATAAATATATTACCAAATTATTAAATTGATGCAATTTCTAGACCATAAATTGTCTTTTTTTTTAATATTTTCAAATTAAAATATTTTTAGAATTTAATTCAATTAAGCCTTTTACTAACTCTATAAAATGATAGATAGGTCATGTAATAACTCACATGCTCAATTTTTTAATTTTGCTTTTAGACAATTACAATACTTCCAACATGAAGTGCTAATTCGGTTTGCCAAAGCAAGTTTAAAGAACCGATAAACCGCGCTTGATGTTGCGGGTAATATGAATAATTGCTCGCACTAAATATAAAAATTATATGAAAAATCCTATTTCATGACGAGGAGGTGGGTTTTATTTATTTTCGTAGCAATTCATGTTCTTATATATAATAATACTAATACTAATATTAACATTAATATTACAAGTTTATTATAATAACTTTAGCACTTATGTGCTTGAATGTAAGGTATGAGATTGGTTGTCACAAAGATATCCACTCATGTGCTTGAATTAAAGGTATTGACTGGATTTAATGCGGGAAAAAATGTGTTGATACCTCGGATTACTAACACCTTCCGACTTTAGATTACCTTTACAAATTCAATAGAGGCAGTTTCCCTAATGGTTTCTTATCCCATGACAATTACCAAGAGCCAGGGTCAGTCTTTGTCACATGTTGGCATGTTCTTGAAGAAGTTGGTGTTCAGTCATGGTCAGTTGTATGTAGCTATTTCCTGTGTCACTAATCGAAATGACTTGAAAATATTAGTTTGCGTGGAGGATGTTGTGCCTACAAGGCAAAAAATATTGTCTACAAGGAGGTTTTTAATAATATAGAATAATATTCTTTATTCTATTTATTTAATTTTCTCTGTTCACGAATNTACATCCAATTGGAGCAGAATTTTTCATTTAAATCGGGCTAGATATCCAATTCAAGGTTCGATCGGAAAAAGGCTCGAAAATTTCAATCGAAATAAAAGAGAGAGTCGGCTTAAGTCAATATATGGATCGAAAAACTATTCACAATTGAGCTGGAGAAAAAAAAATAAAAATAAAAATCCCACGGTTTGGATTTTGGTTTTCTCGGGCTCGATTAAACGCAACAATAGATTGGTTCGGCTCAAAAAATAATCGCACGATAAAAATAAATAAACAGGGTATTATATATACTTATAATACACATAATTTAATTTTAAAATAGTAATAATAATAGTAAAAATACGCAATTTAATAATTTATAATAATAGCATTTATACATTTTGGCAATTAAATAATATTTAGACAATTAAGCAATTAGGCAATTAAATCACATTAGACATTTAAATAATTTTAGCATTCAACAAATAATAATAACAATAATTAAGATAAAATAATAATATATAATAATAAATATATCCCAAATATTCAAAAATTAAACGGGGCATTACAATCTATCCTCCTTAAAATATTTCCGTCCTCGGAAATGCAAAAGAAAATATGCAACTGAAAGAAAACGATAGACTCGTTCAGGAATTTCTAATCACGAGGTCCGGGCATCACCCTCCGGAACTCGATTCCGCTCCCATGAGTCCTATCGCCCCATTCTAAAAGGCAGGTACTCACATACAGAAACCAATCCGACTCGCCCATGCTCATATGTTTACTTTATTGCTCGAGAGGGTGATCAGTCCTGCCCGAGCTCAGGTGTACATCTTCTTGCAAGGGACCAGTTCGGTTTAGCCTATACTCATGAGTATCGACGACTTGCTTAGTACCTAACAACACACAAGACCTCTATCGGTCGTTCGGTGTATTGTCAGCATACTCCGACTACATCACCATCAGGGTGGACACGTGACGCCAAGTTTCAGTTGCACTGATAACTTGCTCACGATTTCATCACAGACCGTGCGTCTCCATCAGAGACTATGACACGGTACCACATACATACAACACGACACCAACAAGCTCATACTCTCCTGATATCGACTCCACGAGTCGAACGCAACCCTTATGCAAAAACATAAGGCTTGACCAAAAGCAACACGACATTCCAAATTTGTCGACTCGAGAAACTCTCAAGTAAAGCATATGGACTCATCGACTACACTCCTTAATCGGAAATCATCGATTTAAGGATGTATACACATATTAGTGGGACTTGGAGTTCTCGGTTCAAGGCTCGCAAGGAAAAAGTTTAAATAGGGCTAACCAAATGTTCCAACATGAAACGGTTCGAACAGTTCGAGAAAACATCGCTGGTTGGCCGTACACACTGGCCTGGGGAGTTCGTGCGTACGGTGATGGCGGCTGCAGTAAGCATGCGAGTCAACGGTCAGCCGTGCACAAGCCTCCCGTCTCTCAGCATGGTCGTGCGTGCTCGGCCACCACTTCGCGTTGCTACACCCAGCCAGGGTCGGCATTCGGTTCAAGGTTCCAAGTCCACTATTTCCAAACACCACACTAAAACACGCGAAGAGATCACACGCTTGTGATAGACGAGAATTCTCAAAAGAATTCAAGTATGGTTAACCTGTCGGGAGTAATACTAAACAATAGCTCCTGACGGGAAATACGACAACTAGCTCGCTTGGCTTCGCATTGCTTGCATTCTTTGAAAACATTTTATGTTTAAGTCTTTTTGGTTGTTGGATATTTTGGCTCGCTTAATATACTTAACTAAGACATTCATGGATCATACATACTACATGGAGCAAGAATTAAATCACTTAGGTCATATAATCGAGCATTTCGATGATGCGTGCCATTTTCGGAAATCAACTAGCGATTTTGTAAAACATGATATGCGCAGCGATTTTCAAATGATCACATCTAGCAGCACATAAGTCGGAATAACATGAAAACAGTGGCATGTGATTCCTAAGAAATAGATCTACAACTCTCAAAAACAACGTAAAATCAGACGAGGTCATTATCCACGTGATAACCCAGCAAGCATTTAACATAAGAGTTCAGTTAAAACACTTAAACAGGGTGGCAGCATTTTGAAGATAACTCGAGCTATAGTCACGATAAAAATATGAATCTGGTACTCATAGAAAAATAAGAAATAAAGCTACAATTTTTGTGAAGACAACTTTAACAAATTTTGCCATCGGCACATAGATAATTCAACAATAACACAAAACATAGCTGCAGTCCAGAAATGAAAATGGACAACTTACAGCACTTCGGTTAAACAACAATAACTCAAGCTATATAAGTCTAAATCATATAAACTCAAAACCTACAGAATCTACACAAGAAAAGCTACATATTTTATGAAGGGCATTTTTACATATAATCACGTTTAAGGCATCAATTCAGGGCATACATTCAACACTTAACAAAGTCCTGGTTTCATAAAAACTGGGGGTACCTCCCACTTAGAAAAATCATATATAATCAACCAAAACTCGAAATTACATAATTCCAATTCGAACAGGCAGCCAACAACAAATACTACATTTGTTATGAAGAATGCATTTTCATACAGGCACGTTAAGATCTTCAAAAATTGCCATGAACTACGGTCAAAATTTCTGTCCGAGTTTATCAAAACTGCATTGTTGTCTAACTTAGAAAATTTCTATAAAATCCATTTCAACTCCAATTCACAAAATTCCAAAACTCACTGAATCCTAACTCAGAGAACTACATAATTCAAGAAGAACACTTGTCCAAGAAACAACATCTTGGTTGACAAAAACAGAGTCCAACTGAGGCTCGAATATTTGGGTTTTCATGCAATTTAACAACTTAAAGTGCTCGGACAACACATAGCATCGAATCACATAAGTTACACGTTAAGCAAGCCTCGATATTCATACTTTAAGACTTAACATTCAATAAATAGAAACACGTTGTCCGAGGTCCAACTCGGTGTTATTAAACACGATAGAAAAATAACATCTTATGCTTCGCTTGAATTATTACGTATTTTAATTTGATAATATCGAGCAACAGAAACTAAACGCACAATTGCCAAACTTGGCCAAAATTCTTAACATAAAAACGATAACAACATGGTTCTTGTTCGGAATGGATCATAGGAGTTTGAATTTTAATTCATCAGAATGGTTTAAAGACATTTAACCGAATTTCGAAAAGTCCAAAACAGCGATAAACAACCACCGTTACAAGGGTCACAAATAAAGTTCCACTCTTCACACTCGATAAATCTCAATCGACACGAGGTAAGAGTTCGGATAACAACACAAGGCTCCGACTCACTTGATTAAATCACAGCGACTCGAGGCTCGATTTTTGAAATCGAGAGTCTGGATTTCCACGAAAAATTCAAGAAAATAACCAACGTATAGAATGAGCATACGAATATATATATACCCGACTAGCCAACGGATTTTCAAATCCAACCCATGAAAAAGAAAAAAAAAACGAGCGAGGGGAAAAATTTAATCATCATATCGAATTTCTACTAAACAAAACCTCAAGTCAGATCTTAACTCTATACCGCTAGAGTTCAAGTCTGAATATACGGAGGTCTACAACTCTTCTAGAGTTCA
>BKCP01005750.1:62223-115636 GCA_008636005.1 Striga asiatica | reverse complement strand
GAGACGAGTCGAGCCTTGTACCGTTCACGGGAAAAATAAACGTTCGAACGAACGGTTGACGGGCTCGAACGAACGGCACACGAAGACGGCTCGAGACTCGACGAGAAGCACGATGGCCGCTTGTCGGAAACAGAGGGCTGCGCAACGGGAAAGGGGAACGCTGCTGAGGAGGAAGAGGGTCGTCACAACTGGTCTTGCTCGCCAGAAGGTGTCGCTGCGCGGAGGAGAGGTCGCCGGAATAGCTTCGCGGAGGATGACCTTGGTTCGCTGGTCATGGTGACCTGAGATGGCGGAAGGGGTCGCTGGTTTGCAGGGATTCACCGGAGGAGATGAACTCGCGGCGTTGCTGGGCGTGAGCGGTCGCGACTGGTTGCCGGAAGCCGCAATTCACGCGATGGTTATCGCCGGCGGGAGGAGATCGCAGCGATGGGGCTTGGCGAAGAAGATGGTGGTTCACGATGATCTGATGGCGTAGACTATGGCGCGATGATGATTGAGAGGGATGATGATCACATTGAGAACGAGGGTTTTCTTCTGTGCTTCTGAAACGATCGCGATTGAAAGAAAAATAAGGTTGCGGGCTTCTCCTTTTTATCTGATGAACGAGCGAGATAGATAGCGAGACTAGGGCAAAAGAGTTATTGGGCCTAACCAATTGGGTTGAGTTTTATCTCAAATGGGCCGAAAGATTAACATATGTGGGCCGAAAAATTAGATCAATTTAGGCCGATTTATTTGTAAAAAAAAAAAAATGGGCCGAGTAAAATACATCCAATTGGAGCAGAATTTTTCATTTAAATCGGGCTAGATATCCAATTCAAGGTTCGATCGGAAAAAGGCTCGAAAATTTTAATCGAAATAAAAGAGAGAGTCGGCTTAAGTCAATATATGGATCGAAAAACTATTCACAATTGAGCTGGAGAAAAAAAAATAAAAATAAAAATCCCACGGTTTGGATTTTGGTTTTCTCGGGCTCGATTAAACGCAACAATAGATTGGTTCGACTCAAAAATTAATCGCACGATAAAAATAAATAAACAGGGTATTATATATACTTATAATACACATAATTTAATTTTAAAATAGTAATAATAATAGTAAAAATACGCAATTTAATAATTTATAATAATAGCATTTATACATTTTGGCAATTAAATAATATTTAGACAATTAAGCAATTAGGCAATTAAATCACATTAGACATTTAAATAATTTTAGCATTCAACAAATAATAATAACAATAATTAAGATAAAATAATAATATATAATAATAAATATATCCCAAATATTCAAAAATTAAACGGGGCATTACACGCCGACCGCGAAGGATCCACACCTCGCGATCGACCGCGGCATCGAGCAGCCCCGGGACCGACCACGAAGACGATGACGGACGATCACGGAGGACCCGCGCATCACGCGCAATGCACCACCATGACGACCGAGGCCATGCACGACCGAAGCTCACGATGCCTACATTCACGAGGACCGACCCGGATGCGTGGTTAAATCGAGCAATGCAATTTTTCGAGATCAATGACGTGCACAAATCCGAGAGAGTCAAGATCGCCGCTTATTATCTCGATGGTGAAGCAAATACGTGGTGGCAATGGGTGTCACATGTGTACAAGACCAAGGGCGAGCACATTCGGTGGAGAGATTTCGAAAAAGATTTGGTCACACGATTTGGCACGAGTGACTACTATGACTATGACGAGGCGCTCTCCCGAATTCGTCAAAACAGTAGCCTCCGAGACTACCAAAAGGAGTTCGAACGCATTGCAAGTCGGGTACGAGACTGGCCCGAGAGCGCGTTAGTAGGCGCATTCATAGGAGGACTAAAAGTCGAGCTAACGGCTGATGTGAGGTTGGATAGACCAAGGTCCACACGAGCGGCCATGGAGTCTGCGCGACTGCACGAGGACCACATTGCCGCTGTGCACAAGGCCAACAAAGGCGAAGAACGTACGGACGCATAGCGCACGAGCGCTGCGACGGACGAGACGCCCCCACGAGCCGAGACCAAACCAACCGATGATGGCACGAGAACTACAAGCCACATGCGACGGCTTACGACTGAGGAGATCCAACGAAGACGTGAGAAAGGCTTATGCTTCACTTGCAACGAGAAGTTCACACCAGGCCATAGGTGTGTGGGAAAGCAAGTGGTCTTGCTTGAGAAAGGCTTATGCTTCACTTGGAACGTGAGGAGTACGAACATATGGAGCGAAAGGAGACCTTGCTACATGTGATTGAGAGTAAGAAGAGAGAAAGAGGTCCAAAGATGATACGGTTCACAGCAATCGTACAAGGCGAGGAGCTTGAAGTGCTAGTGGACAGCGGTTCAACACTAAACTTCATAGACAAGGAGTTGTCCAAAGGATTAAAGACGCTGGTGACGAACATAAAGCAATTCGGGGTGAAGGTTGCAAACGGAGAAGAACTCAGAAGTTCCGAGCTATACAAAGGAGTTCCCATATTTGCACAAGGCTATGACTTAAAGGTTGATCTTTATGCCTTACCTTTGACGGGACCGGACATAGTACTTGGAGTTCAATGGCTTGAGACGTTGGGATCTGTCACGACCAACTACAAGAAGGGCACTATGACATTTGGACGAGCCCACAAGCGAGTCAAGCTGCAAACTGAGGATCCAGGAGAAGAGCCTGATGAAGTTGACAAGATCAATTTCATTATCCTTGAGGATAAAGAAATTCTCGAAGAGGATGGGAATGATGAAGATGTGGTCATTGACCCTGGCGAGCCCGGAAACGATGTCCATGATGGCCTCGAGAGATGGCGAGAGGTTAGGCGAGAAAGGGCTCGAGGACGTGCTAGAAGGGTGTGCGCACGCACTAAGGCATGCATACCGACGGGTAGCGACAGCCGAGCTGCGAGGCATGCGAGTCTAGACCGAGTAAAGACGAGGTGCGCGACGAGTAGTGCGCATGAGTATGAGGAAGATTGGTGCAAGGCGTGTGCGAGAGATAGACGTGCACGGCGTATGCGGGTTAAGGCAAATGGTGCACGAGGGGAGGATGTAGGGTGGACAGCGTGCACTTGGGGCGGCTGCGAAGGAGCGGACGCGCGAGTGGTACGGGACGATGCGATGGGCTCGACGAGCTGGTGCGCGAAAGGCGCGATGGCGGGAGTCACGCGCGAGGCACTGGTCGAGTGGGTCGACGAGGTCGACGTGGTGATCATGCGAAGCAATCACGCGCATGAAGGGGACGCGCGAGGAATGACGGGTGGGCGCGAGGGCGAAGCTAAGCGACTGGCGTGCGAGGCACTCGCGCGACGGGGCGAAACGCGCCAGGCATCGAGCGAACAGGGAGACGGTGTCGAGGGGTCGAGCGTGCGGGGCACCCGCGCAAGTGGCGGGGACGCGCAAACGGGGGCACACGGTCAACCAGCGCTGGCAATGGACGACGCGTGGGGATGGCGCGCGCGCATTACCGCGCACGACGAGGACTAGGGATGGCGAGACGACGCGCGACACAGACGGCTAGGGTTTGGGGCGCGCGACGACTTGGTAGGCAAGCAAAGGATTTGGGTGTGATTTACTTAGCATAGTTAGGAGTCTTAGTTTGGTTAGGAGTCCAAATAAAAGGCATGTGCCTATTAGTCTTTTAATTGTTAGGAAAGTCTTTATTCCCAAGAGATTTAGTTGCATTAGGATTATTTACTTGCATGATTTAGGAGTTCTATTTAGACTAGGATTAGATCTATTTGGTATCTATAAATACCCACCTATGTAACATTCGAAATAATGGTTGAAGAAAATAGAAAAGAGTCGAACATTGTGTTCAAAGTTCTCGTGTGTTTTCTCTTGTGAGTTTACATAGAGTTCGTGATTGAAATAGGACCAACATCCACATTTCGTCACAGTGATTGGAATAGGACCAACATCCGAGTTTCGTCACATTTATCGCGAAGTACGAAGGCGTCGGCGCGCGTTAGCAACCTATCGCAAAGGAACCAAGACGTCAGCGTGGGTTTTGAGCGAATCGAGCTAGACGTAACACACGATCCTTCATCACACGGGCACGGCACGCGCGACTGGCACGGCTGGTGACCCTAGCCGGTCCTTCCCCGAACTTCCGGCAACTAATCCGGTGACTACCAACCCAAATCAACTCAACATGATAAATGACACATAAAAATGCCAAGAATAACTATGAGACCTCGGTTGGATTTGGAGATGGGCTTATGGGGCCGATTAGGCACGAGGCCACACTAAGGCACAAAAATGAACGTTCTTAACATGCAAATTGACTTAGGGCCGAATGATATACATCAAAAATCATGGCTAATGGGGCTAGGGCATTGGCTATAACATGCATGCACATATACTTAGGTTCGGGGGTGAAAATGGCTCGATTTCACATATCAAATTGACCGAAAATATGAACTCAAAGCATGCTAATCTTTTAAACATGTCATACTCATGATTTTTGAGGATTATTAAGCCATGAAACTCGGCATTCTCATGCATGCATCATAAAATTCGAATTTAAGGACTAAACTTCAAAAATTCAAAACTCCACTTTAAATGCGAGCATGGCTTCATTTCTTTACATGATAAATCTTAAAATATCATGTATATGCGGGGAAAAATTGATAACATGAGCTAATCTTCACCGAAGAACGAAAATGGTGTTGGTGACCTTTGCTCGTATCTCTTAGTGCCTTCTCGAGCTAAGGCTTACTCCAATAGCTATAGGCTGCAAAGGATGGATCCTGGGAGCTCCTAATAATCCAAGAAACCCTTTAGAACTGGTGAGCCTCGAGGGAAATAGGCTGGAGCAAGGTGTGGCTCGCGCTCTCCCTTACCCGGGTCCTAGGCGCGCTCGTGGAGGGCTAAGGCCTTGCTCTCGGTTTTTGCTCTCAAAATGCTTAAGTGCTGAAGCTTCTAGGTGACCAAGAGTCACAAAAATGCTGAGGAGTGCCCCTTGTATAGAGGATATGGGCGGAGGTCACAAGGCTCACAAATGGGAGACATAAAACATCACATGCGCATGGGGACATGGCTTGGGGCTGATTGCACGGACTTGGAGGGTTGGCAGGGGATCTTGACTGACCAAAGCATTAAAATATGGTGGGAGAGCAGGTCTAGTTGGCCTTGAGGTAAGTGGGGAACAAATCCACACATAAACAAATGCATATGGCCCCTCCACTCACATTAAAATATACTAATGCCCATGTGACATTCCTTAACCCTTATTAAGGCATCATTAGGCTTAATTAACCCCACATTATCCTGCTAAAATTCGTATGACTTGGGCCATAGGATTGGGCTTGGAAATCATCAAGCATTGGGCCCATAATTGGACCCGCGCGCTGCCCGCGCTGGGCCTGGGCGCTGCTGGCCCTGGGCGCGGCGCGGTACTGGGCCTGGGCGCGAGAGGCCTGCTGGGCGCGGGACAGCTTGGCTGCGCGTGCTAATAGACTTGGGCCGAGAATGCCACATGCTTAGGGCTGGAATAAAACTCTCCACACTTAGAAAAATCCTTAACAACATGGCATAGCCAAGGCCTACTCGGCGCGACTCAAGGCACTCACACGCGGCACTATGACGCGAGGCTTGGCGCGGACACTAGGGCGCGACACTAGGGACTTGGGTCGATTATGAAACACTTGGCTAGGGCTAAACTTGTGGCACACTAAGGAACCTAAAAATACTTAGAAAAATTATGCCACATTACTAACCATGACTTGGGCACTCGCGGCTTGGCGAGGCATGCGACACTTGGGCGCGAGGACTCGAACCCGTGCACAAGCTCGGTGCGGGTTACTTAGGCCGAGGGAATGATATCGAAGGCTCGATAAAATGATCTCATACTTAGAAAAATATTCTAAGTAAGGCTACAAGCGACTAGGGCTTGAACAAGACTCGAGACTACTAGGGCTCGAGAATTGGCTTGGCGTGAACTAGGCGCGATACTCGCGACCGAACGACTCGGTTCCGGACACGGCTTGACTTAGACGATTTATCGAGACATACTCAGTTTTGATTATCCGTCAACTGAAATAATTAATTTCGACTGAATAAAATCCATTTCTAAAAATAAATGGACCGAAATTAATAACTGAGATTGAATAGCTGATAACTGGGCTCGGAACTCAAGACGAGCAGTATTAATAAAAAGAAATAGTTCAACTGGGAACTAAAAACTGTCATTTTATTAATACAGAACTGGGCTATTACAACTTTCACCCAAGACCCCCTCATGCGTGTATTATACACTTAATAAGGATTAGTTTAAGCTAATATGGCCCTAAGAAAATGATTAGCAAAGTCCCAAGTAGTGGGAATTATTTTAATGTGAGTGCATGTGGGCTAGTGAATATTTTAATGCCTTGGGAAGTCCCTTGTCCCCCACCCTCGTGCCAGACCTACCCCCCAGTTGTTTATACTTTGATACCACCTTCTGTCACACCCCGCCTTACTAGTTTTGAAAAATCAGAGTAAAATTTTTGTTTTTATTTTCGAAAGGTCGTGCGAGCTTGGTTTTCGAAAATACTGACTCATTGCAGGATGTCACAGATAAAAAATCTTAACTTAACTTTCTCACAGACATAAATAAAGCATGCAACCAAGCTATCCACTGCAGATAATGGAATTAAACATGCAATGTCTGAACTGTCTCGCATTGTCTGGTCTGCTAGCGGAAGCATCCGAAATACAGAATACATGCATACATAACTGAATAAAATACATGATCATAAACTAGGACATACAAATGTGCGTAAAATATGTCCAACTCTCATGACCACGCTTCGCCACATCTGTGCTCTTCCGGCATACTCGACTCCGTCTCCTGAAAAACACAATGGGGGCGTGAGCAAACCACTATGCTCCGCAAAGACCAGTACTGAATAAAACATCATCTATAATAACGTGTCATGAACATAAATATATAAGAGCTAAAACTGTAAACTTTTCATTTCTTTCTTTTCTGTGGTCAAAAGACCCTCAGCCCTTCGGTCGGCCGCTCGTGTGCACACACCGATGGGATATTAAGGCCCTTGGCCTCCACCGGTCACCAGATGGGATATTAAGGCCCTTAGGTCGGCCTCCACCTGGAGAACTAACTGTCTCAAACATACCTCTGCCATGGTACATATATTACACATGATGTTGAATCCAGTACATGACCCTCACCTGATAACTAAACTAATGCAAGTGCTGACTGGAGTAGCGGTCGGAGGCTCGACTCTCCTTAGGCTACATAAACATTTAAGCAAAATAATGCTAAGTATAATGCTCGGAATATTTAATTATATGCTAAAGTGCTCGGACTTATCTACGCGATTAAACTGGACTGGACTGGCTCGGAAAAATACTAAAATTCTGAAAAGACTCGGACCGGAAGTCACGAATCCAAAACGGACTCGAACCGCCGGTCGAACTGGCCGGTTCGCTGACTGGCCGGACCTGGTGCCTCTCGGCTGCACGCTGGGCACGGCCGAGCACTGGCCAGACTCTGCTGGCACGGGACAGACACAGGCAGAGGCCACACGGGCGCTACTGGCCATCCCCGAGGTCACTAGGCACTCGGGCGTGCTGCTGGACACGCCCCGAGGCCGACTGGGCTCAGCTGACCCGGCTCGGGTCAGCACTGGACTTGGCACGAGGCTCTGGCGCGAGACCTCGTGCGCTGGTACTTGGCACGGACACTGCCGGGCGTTGTGCGCATGGACTGTGCACGCTCTATCGAGCCAAAATTCGCATTTGGAGAACTTGGCGTACAACTTCTCCCGTCGAAGTGTCTCCAAAACTGTCCTCAAGTGCTCCTCGTGCTGCTCTGGACTGCGGGAATAGACCAAAATGTCATCAATGAAGACGATGACAAACTGGTCCAGGAATGGATGGAAGACACGGTTCATGAGATCCATGAATACTGCTGGCGCATTGCTCAAGCCAAACGGCATCACGACGAACTCATAATGACCGTATCTAGTTCTGAAAGCGGTCTTGGCCACATCGGCCTCTCCAGAGGGATTGAGGTAGACCCGAGCAAGATTGAAGCAGTTCGAAACTGGTCGACACCGAGAAATGCCACCGAGGTTCAGAGTTTTCTTGGTTTGGCAGGCTATTATAGACGCTTCATCGAGGGTTTTTCGAAGATTGCCTTGCCCTTGTCTCATTTGACGAGGAAATCAGTGAAGTTTGAGTGGGATAGTCGTTGTGAGTCGAGCTTCCAAGACATCAAAGCGAGGCTTACGACGGCCCCAGTGTTGACTATTCCGGACCCCGCACAGGGTTTCACTATCTATAGTGACACCTCGAAGCAGGGTCTAGGCTGTGTTTTGATGCAAGATGGCAGGGTTGTGGCTTATGCTTCCCGTCAGCTAAAGCCGCACGAGGTGAACTACCCGACTCACGATCTTGAGCTAACAGCAGTGGTTCACGCCCTGAAGATTTGGAGACACTATTTGTACGGGGGACATTGCGAGATTTACACCGACCACAAGAGCCTACAATATATCTTCACGCAGAAGGAGCTCAACATGCCCCAGCGGCGATGGTTGGAGCTAGTGAAGGATTACGACTGTACCATTAACTATCATCTGGGCAAGGCGAATGTAGTTGCTGACGCCCTCAGCCGGAAGGGAAAGGGCGAGCTGACCTGTATGATCACTCAACAGCATCAGTTGATTCATGAGTTCGCTCGGATGCAGCTAGAAGTGGTCGAATCACCTCCCAAGTTTCCAGTTGTGGGAGGTATTCGAGCAATGAGGATGTGGCCCACGTTACGAGACAGGATCCGGGGGGATCAAGCCTTCGACGAGTTCATTCGCTCGATGGGGGCGAAGATTCATGCCGGAGGAGTTGAGGGTTTCTACCGAGGCACTGATGGTGCCTTGGAGTATAAGGGCAGAATAGTTGTGCCGAATGTCGAGGCCCTGAAGAAGGAGATCTTGACAGAGGCGCATAGTGCTCCATACTTGGCGCATCCCGGTAGCACCAAGATGTATCACGACCTGAAAAGGTCATTCTGGTGGAAGGGGATGAAGAGAGACGTCGCCGAGTTTGTAGAGAAGTGCTTGATTTGCCAGCAGGTGAAAGCCGTGCGCAAGGTTCCACCGGGTCTCTTACAGCCTTTAGAGATCCCGCAGTGGAAGTGGGAGAAGCTGACCATGGACTTTGTCACGGGATTACCGATGTCAGCCAAGCATCACGACGCGGTATGGGTAGTTGTGGATCGACTGACGAAGTCGGCCCATTTCATGCCAGTCAGGATGGACATGTCCATGGAGCAGCTAGCTGAGACGTACCTCCAGGGAATTGTTCGACTCCACGGCGTTCCTGCCGAGATTATATCAGATCGAGATCCCAGGTTCACAGGCCACTTCTGGGAGAGTCTAAACGAGTCCATGGGGACAAAGTTGAAGTTTAGCTCCGCATATCACCCACAGACCGATGGACAGTCGGAACGGACCATTCAGACGCTCGAGGACATGCTTCGAGCTTGTGTTCTAGAGCGTGGTGGTTCGTGGGAGGAGTTATTACCCACTGTAGAGTTTGCCTATAACAAAAGCTATCACTCGTCAATCAAGATGGCGCCGTTCAAAGCTTTATACGGTCGCAAGTTCCGCTCACCCCTTTATTGGGATGAGGTCGGCGAGAAGCAAGTTCTCGGTCCCAAGCTGATCGAAGACACAGTGCAGAAGGTCGCCGAGATCCGAGCGAGATTGAGAGAGGCTCAGAGTCGACAGAAGGCCTACGCTAACAAGCGTAGAAGGGATCTTGAGTTCGAGCAGGGAGACAAGGTGTTCCTGAAGGTGACGCCGATGAAGGGCGTTGTTCAATTCGGGAAGAGGGGGAAGTTGCAGCCCCGATTCATAGGGCCATTTGATATTCTCGAACAAGTTGGCGTAGCAGCCTACCGTCTAGCGTTACCACTAGAGCTCTCGAGTGTACACAACGTCTTCCATGTGTCGATGTTGAGAAAGTACGTGTACGATCCAAGCCACATAGTGAACTTTGACGGGCTTGAGGTCGGGCAGAACCTGACCTATGATGAGCAGTCGGTAGCAGTTCTGGACCGAAAGGTCCGTCGGCTGAGGAACCTATTATAGAGCTTGTCAAAGTTTGCTGGAGTCGTCACGACGAGTCAGAAGCCACTTGGGAGAGAGAGGCCGAGATCAGAGCTCGTTATCTAGATTTCGAGTTTTGAGATTTTCAGATGTCTATATATATATGTACTTTTATTTTATGTTCTGTGCCATTCGGGTATTTTCCCGCTGTACAAACTTGTTTATTTCAGGTGTTTCTTATATTCTTATCGTTCTGAAAAAATAAAAATAAAAAAAATAAAATAAAAAAGGTGGCTGAGAGAAAAATATCTCTAGTCTAAAGTTTTCGTGTGTGTCTCAGTGTCTCATGCATGCAGACTTCACTTAATTTCTCAATTAACATTTGAAAACAGCAAGTGATGGATGTATAAATATGTATTTTAATTTGGAATTTATATATTTCTTAAACAATAATTATGAATTATATTTTTTTCCAACCCTTTTCTTAACAAATAATATTGCAAATTAATTTGTTTCCACCATTTTTTATTTGGTAATAAAACTTGGTTACCATGAAAAGGTAATAAATAAATAAAATATTATAACAGGAGGAATACTATGAAGGACGAGAAGATTGGTTCTAAATTGGGTTCGGGCAAGTAGACGATGGAGAAGATTGTGGATGAGAAGATCGGGCAAGTAAACGATCGAAAAGATTGGGGATGAGACGATAGAGTGATTATTCAAATCAATTGGCTAAGTCGAGGATTTTTTAGGATAAATTGAAGGAGTTGGAGAATCTTTGTAATCCGATTATTTTGAAAGATCATTATATATATGCAATGGAACATCCATCTGGTCAACATCTCGGATTGATAGAATAAACATGTTAATCTATCATTATATCTATCATTATATAAAAAGAATAACCATTTTTTAAAAATGGTAAGTCAAATTCTTAGTCAACATGTTTTGCATTAATTACTTGCCATTAATGGTAATAAATATTTTTTTTAAAGCTTCCCTGTGCAATTAATGTTTTCCAAGATTTTTGGTATGTTGTTAGTTTGTAATTGACCAATGCACTAATTTTGCGTTAGAAAATCTTATCCCATTAAGAAATCTTATCCTATTAANATTTTTTTTTTTTTCAAAACGGTAGGAATAACTATATAACTCAAACGAGAACAATGTTCTAATACAATGATGGGATCCCCAATCAAATCCTGAAACTAAAAATGGGAAGCACATCAACAAGATGGCTTAGAAATACGAACTAACCAACTCACCGAAACTAGAACTAGTTAAAAAGCCTAGCCACTGCCATAAGGCCTAGCATAGCATTTTTAACCAAGGAAAAAACCAGCAAAACAACTAGGCACAGGACAAAGATCACTAATACAAAAAGCAAAAGCAAACTAGAGAAATACAGAAGCAAACTAAACTAGTGAATAGAAATAAACTCCAGCCTCTCTGAATGAGCCAACCTCAGCATCAAGTGAACTGGAACCTGATGTGCCTGAAATATCCCTAAGTTACGCGTTTTCCATAACCACCATAGCAAGTAGGTGGTTAATTGGATTCTGTGGCTTGAAGTTTCAGACTTCTCAATGGCACAGACCTGCTGCCACCAGTATTTGAAATTTGAACAGGTTGATCCATTCCATCCCATGAAACTGGTGCAAGAGTCCATAATCTGCTGGCTCGAGGGCAGTTAAATAACATGTGTTCAACCGTTTCTCTGTCTGCTCCACAGCTTCAGGGACTTTTGGAGAAATAATATAACACTTATAACACTTATTTTATATTAAGAAATAATAATACCACGAATTTTGATTTTCAATCCTTCACAAATTAAAGAATCTTATAAATTAAATGTCAGCACTTAAAAAAATTGGCCTCTCCAAAACTCTATCCGGATTTTATTTAAAATCACGAATACCTTGCTCAATCAATTCTCCAAAATATAAGTCCGAGTTATTGTGTAATAAATTTTTGTAGGGTATCTACTATATAAAAAAGCAATTCTCCAAAATATAAATCCTCTAATAAAATTTTTTTAGGATATCTACTATATAAGAAAATTAGCGCATGTTGTATTGTCTAATTATTTTTTTATGGTATTTGTAATTACTAATATTTTTGCTTAAAATATTTAATGTTTGTTAGACCAACGGTTATTTAGACTATAATATATAACAGGGGATATAACTCTAAATATATTTTTATATATAATATTATATATAATTTAAACATGTTTGAGTAATTTTTTTTACACATTCGTTAAAGTGTATATATATAGAGAAAGAAATGTTAACTTTAAGTGATTTTAGATACTTTTTTTATAAAATAGTTTAGAAAAAAATGAGATAATTTCATATTTTTCAAGAATAATATATAATATTTTAGATACTTTTACACACTTTATATAATAGTTTAGGTATTCTTAATGTTTTAAAAATATTTAGACAAATTTTTACATATTCTCTAGATTAAGAAATTGTTTTCCTTACAAAATAGTTTAAAAAAATTTTAAGTGACTTCACACATATTTCAAAAATAATGTAAAATATTTTGAATACTTTTTAGATATGTGATATAAGATTTTGTATTACATAAAAAGAGAATAAGAGTTATAAAGCATGGTAATTTTAGATATAAAATTCTATTTTATTTGTTATAACTTACATGGAAGTTATGTTTTAATTATCGATATCATCTCAATGCCTTGCTTTGCTGTTTTTTTTTTTACTTCGTTTCGCGAGACAATATCTCTTATTAGACTCATAATATTTTATATAATTTTAAACATATTGTTTAGACAATTTTGTACACATTATACATGTCCACATACACATATACATATACATATATATGTTAAATATAAATAGTTTTAGGCATGTTTTTTTTACAAAATAGTTTAAAAAAATTTTAGATGACTCCACATCTTTCAATAATGATATTTAAAATTTTAGATACTTTTACATATGTTATATAATATTTAGACGTTTTTAATACTTTAAACAATCATTTTTTTTAAATTCTTTTATACAAGATAATTATATATTGTTTACAACTCATATACGATAAATTATATTACGTATGAAGTTCACATCTTTAATTTATAATTATTAGTTAATATTATTTAACTTCATCTTTAATATATAATCATTAACTAATATTGTTTACCCGTGCATCGCACGGGATACGCACTAGTTTATTGAGAAACATTTTAAGTTTTTATTTAACTTTGAACAAACATGTTAATTTGTTGGCAGAACATCCATCCAGTCATCATCTATGATCCCGAAAGAGGAAATTAACTAGTGCACTTTAAATTACCAATTTTATTACATTAATACAAATGATGTATATTTATTTGCAAAGGAACGAAAAATATACTCTCTCCTATTTTTATTATTTGTCATTCTATCTTAATTGATCATTTGTCAAATAAATGTCGTTTCGGTTATTTTGTACATATTTTTCCATTATTACCGTCATCTAACTAATAAATACATTACATTTTTTCATATTCACTCTCCATCTTCTTTCAAAACATCCATCTCTATCCTTATTAATGAGTGTTATTATTGGCAAAAAAAAATTCTTAATTCTTGTGCAACTTCTCAAAACGACATTTATTAAAAATAAGAAGGAGTATATTTTTTTTTTCAAACATACCAACAAAAATCTACAAATTAATTTCACGTTAAATTTGGTAACAACATTTTTTTTAAGAAAGTTATTATGAATTAAACAAAAACTGAATCGCACGAATCAAGGTGGCAATAACTCCAAAACACGCTTATAATTTATCACCCACCGTCCCAAACCACCAATTCTTGTTTCATATTGCTTTTAAAATTTTTCGGCAAGCCCCAAGAACCAAGTAAATTGCGAAATTTAAAATCCTGTCGGAGGTTGGGCTAAACTCATCGAATGGTGCTGGCGAAACTCCACAAGTATGGTCGAGTTCACGCCTCCGACATCACCAAGCGAACAACATTGGAATTATTGTTAAAAAAAATTAACTTTCGAGAAGAAATTGAAGCCAGGTGGTTACGACAAGAATACGAGTAAAATTCACCGTGAAATTGACGATTTTCAGTCCGATCAAGACGAAGCCCAACAAAATAAGACTCAGAGTCGACCAAAATTAAAGAACCCCAAATTGTCCGAAGAAGACGCCACCGAGGACCCTGATTTTCTCGTTGAAGACAACAATCCAACCAGGAGTGACGAAGTTGAAGAAGATATGAGCATAGACGACATTGACGAGCAGTGATGAAGGTATGAGCGTAGACGACAGTGACGAAGTTGAAGAATATATGACCCATTCCTGTTACAAATAGAATTGTGTCATTAGTCACATAATATATACTCAGCATAAGCTGGTTATATACCATTATGCACATAATGTTGTAATGTAGGATAAAAGGCATAGGACCTGTAAATCTTTATCATCAATCATGTTTGAGCATCAGTAACATATTATATACTGAACATAAACATATTATGTACCATTATATACATATAAGGTTGAAATACATGTAAAGATACATGGGACTGTATATACCCAACATAAACATATTATATACTGTTATGCATATAAGGTTGAAATATATGTAAAAAAACATGGGACTGTATATACCCAACATACACAAACGGTATATTTTTGTAATTGTACAGACATATGCAAGTTAAGAAAACCCAATAAGTTGTTTTATAAACTAAACATACAAGGGCGAATTCAGTGACAAAAAATAAAATTATTCATGTATGGGTAAAAATCGTATGCATAACAAACAGAAAGGTCGTGTGTGTTCTGTACCAATAGATTATAAACATTGTATATACGTATTATATACTGTGTAATACACGTGATTATATTGTGCATAACAAAAAGGTCGTGTGTGTTCTAACTATATGGGACCACTACATCATAAAAAATATTCCAGGTTATGTGTTGAATATATTCTCATTCCATGTGTTCTAGCTATATGGGACCACTACATCATAAAAAATATTCTAGGTTATGTGTTGGATATATTCTCATTCCATATATATGACGGATTGATATATTAATGGTGTTATTTAATTACAAATGACATCCGAAATTTTAGGTTGTGGGGGTTTTTTTTGGTGCAAAGAGATTAGGCATACATATAATTATTTAGCATCAATCTGGTGTAGATGCAAATAATTGTTTACAGCCGTAAATATGCAATTATTTCCCTTATAGCTTAGCATGTGTGTAAATTTCCCGAAAGAGAAATGGCATAGAATTTTGTATATGGTATAGCCCGAAATGTTTCTAATTCTGTTCTCTTCAATCATAAGTTGCAAGCAGTTTATAACACATGAAAAAAAAAAAGTGAATCAATGTACTTGTAATGAAAGAAAACTGGTTATCTAAAACAACCAATTCGTTTCAGCGAACCAAACCAGCTAGTTGACCGATTCCCTATCCGACTCGCCAATTTAGTTTGGTTTTCAAAACAATGGTAACAAATATAACCAACCAAGAGATTAAGTTTGTGGAAGATAACGTAAACAAGATTGTGAAGAGTTGTTGAAATGTTTCATGTTGTAATTGATAATACAAAATTCCTGGCATAGCCATTGCCAGCTACAAGAGTAACAACAATAATATGGTAGGACAAAGTTACAACTTACAAGTAAGCCTACAAAGGTTTTCACACTGGAAAAAAGGAGCACAAGAGAATTCTCAAGTAAGCCTAGCCTACAAAGGTCTTCATGTTCTAACTTAAACTGTTGCCAATGAATTCTCCTTTCGTATCCCATGGCCGACTTTCAAATGATTTTCCAATCATACTGCGGTTTTTATTTACAGTCCCGTCATCACACTTGTACTCAGGAAAGTAATCGGTGAATGTTTTGCTCCCAAGCTCGTCAACCCCGTTGAAGAGAAAATTCTGAATTATATCCTACGGTGCACTTAAACATAATAATAAAAAATGATTGTAATAATAAAATTCGATGCACAACATAACAACCAGATGTACCTTGGCACGAGTCAAGCCAATTAACCTTCTCAGGACTTGGTGGCCTGGATCCTGATTTTCAGAATTTTGACCAAACAGAAATTAGTCTAAGATTATGGCCATTTTTCCTTTTTTTTTTTTCCTTTTTTGAAAGAGGATGCTAATTTTGAAGCATGAGTTGATGAAGCTTGTCAACAAACAATAGTTTACACATAACCAACATGTGACTTTAATTTGAGCTTAATGATGAAAAGGTGTTTGTTATTAACTACCTACCTTTTCTGCTCTCCACGTAAGATACCTATGTTGTAACTCAATATTCAACGTGGTCTGAGAAACATCAGTTTCTGGCAATGCCGCCTCCATCAACTCAAGCCATGACTGTGGACGTAACAAAATCAAGGCCTTCTAAGCTTGTACCCCAAATGGGATTAAATTCTTGTATAAGAATAATACAGTATATAAACCAAATGCATCTGAATAGGGACGGAAATAAGGTCCAAACCATCCCACGTAAGGGGGCTTAATGATATAAATCAGACCTAATATGCACATTTTAATTTTAGACCAATCCATAACCATTTATTTTATCTTTTATTATTAGTTCTAAATAAAAAAATTTATTATATCATTTCATATTAAAAATTTAAGGAAAAGATATAACTTGTTTGCCTAATCAATATACCAAATTAGTCTCAAGCGGTTTATTTCACAGTTTTTGTCTTACATGTAATGATAACTTAAATGAAAACAATTTGAAAAAAAAAAATATTGTGTTTTTCAGCGTATATTTTTATATTTTCAATTTACGACCTGACGTAATCTAACAACAATTCCCAGGAACAGCCGAACTCGACCCATTCTCAACTGTGCAAACGAAAACACCCACCTAGAAACATGCATTTTCGGCATATGATTCTAGTCATATTTGCAACTATTCTGTCAGCACATAACTATTAACTAGATCTATTTGTACCTTGAGATAATCCTTGAAAGCAGAATATAATATGTGTTGCTTGTCCTGACTGGGAGGAAACTTGGTCCATATCACAATTGGTGAGAAAAATTTCAAGGACTCGGCTGTAATCTTTCCTCCCCAGGGCAAAACCTGCATGAATACTGTGTTAAATCACCACATCTCAATTTAGATGGCATAGCAGGACTAATTATAAGTTGCAAAAATTGCAAGGCAATGTCACCTCAGCATATTTGAGTCCAAGAGAAATTAAGTGCCTATAGTACTTTTCCTTGTACTCTCGTTGATTGATGACATCGTGCAATGGGTTGAGGTCCCTAATGACATTAAATTCTTCTAAAGCACAGAAACAGAACGTGAATAAAGCTAGATTAACAATAACATGATTCAAGATAATGTCCTACAATGTCTATGAATCCTTTGGTTCAAAGAGCAGATGCAGAGCACTTGATGTTGACGGAAAAAAAAAAACCAATGACAAAATTAGTACCACTGCCGAGTTGCATTTTTAGTTAGGAACATTAAATCAACAATAAAGAAACACTAAGGACCTCAAGACATGATAAGATATCATACAAGGTTATGTATACTATAGAGACTCAAGATCATCTACAATGCAAGTCCTTATCCAATAAGGTTCATTTACATAAATAAATTCGTAATTTCCAAATTTTGTGTGTTAGACATTAATGCATTTTCAGTTCTGATAGCGTCAAGGGTGAAAGCAGACGAAAATATAGATAATCAATATTATTAATCAAGAAAAAACTTGGACGTATCCCCCCAGCCTGGTCGACACTTAGGGAAGAAACTTCCTATCCAAGCTTAAAGCCGACAATCCTATTCAACAAAAATATGTCCTAGGTATCAAAAGCTGAGTCCTAGCCCTATTCCTAATGGATATTATAAGCAAATGGGATCAAGAGCCCAAGAGCCCAATTACTGAAGTATAAAAGAACAATCGATCTCTAAAAAGTTCTGATCATAGTACTGAAATTCCTGATTCTTGGAATAAAAAATAGTTCATGATTTCTCTTACATTAGTTGGGGGACATGATTAGACAAATTTCCTCAAACTGAAACAAAGTGATGAACAGGAAAGAACGAAAAGAAGAAAAATTAGACTCAAGAAGAAAAGATAGACCCAAACTTTGGTGGAGAAATCAACTGAACATATTATCATTTTCATAAGGATAAAACTTATTTTGGTAAGTAGATGGGAAAAAAGGTAGCTTACAACACAATTATATTCATGACTGCCGTGGTGAAAAAGTTGGCACAAAAAATTGGAAGACTAAATTCCATTCTCGGGAAGATGGCAAAATCGAGGACCTGCAAGTTATGCATAAGAATGATTTATGATAATAGACAGGCATTTATTTATGCAAACAGGTATATGAACAAACCTGCATCCCATCACTTCCTTCTATGGATAAACTCCTCAACAGTCTGATCTTAGGCGATTGAAAAGAGTGCATGTGGAGCTCTGTTTTCCCATCCATGGCAGTCAAGCAACTGAAGTCCTCCTGCATATAATTAGTGCACCATATTTACAATCCCAAACATCATTTTCACATTACACAGCACTGCACATAGAAATAAAACAGTACAATTTTGTACAGGTAGGATTTTCGAAAATCAATAAAAAAAAGTTCCTTGAATTTATTTTTTCAAAACATACACAAGCTTTATCAAGTACTCTACTAGAAACAGCACAATATGCAAATGCATACCAAACTCATGGGCTAGACTATTTCAAATTAAAAGAGAGAGAGAGAGAGAGAGAGAGAGAGAGAGAGAGTATGAATCTTTAAACCCACTTGAGAATTTCGAATATTTAATATTTTACTTATGGATCTTCTCCCATAGCCCCCAACTCATGAAAAAGAACAATAATTATAACAAAATAAGTATATTAATTGCACATCTGTAGATCACTACCCCAGTTCAAAATGCAAAGCTTAGAAGCTAAAACCTGCAATTTCTTCAAAAATTCAGAACAACAAAACAACTAAACTCTCGTAAGCTCAATCGCTTGAAATTAAGGTATTTGAAAGAATAACACTTGCTTCAAAATTAGCACAGCTGTTTTTTTTCTTTTTTTTTTTAGTTTCTTGAATTGTTTAGACAATAGGCTCGCACCTGTAAGGGACAAGAAACCAACTGCGTGTGTTTTCCAGTTTCTTCCAGAGCGAACTTGATAAATTTTTTATACGAAAAGGCGGAGTTTGCTTCAGCAATTGAGGGCCTCGAAAATGAAAAACTGGAGCACCTTGTGCTGTAATTGTAGGAATTTAGAGTTATAGGTTGTGAAGGAGGCCTGTTCAAAGTGGAAATCATTTTTAGTGACGAAAAACGATGAAAAGAGGAATCCATGGGAGCTGTAGCCTGTAAGAAAATGTGGTATTGTACAGCCGTACCGGATATTAAATTTTGGCGACGGTGCCTAAATGACGTATGAAGAGTATGACGAGAGCTGAAGAAATATATCGTTGGGAAACGCTACATCTGGCAATTCAATGTTCTNGTTTTTTGTTTTCGACACTGCTAGTAAAATACCCGTGTACTACATGACCCATATAGACATGGCCAAAAGGCCGCCCGATCCGACCCGACCCGGACACGGACCCGCGCACGAGTATAGGTCCGTGTCGGTTCAGGATCAGTGTTTTCGAGCCCGACGACCCGGCGGGCCGGGCCGGGCCGGGCCGGACCCTGACCCAGCCCGGATTTTGGCCATATCTACTACATGGGTGTTGAGTTAAAAAATTTAAAAAATATATTATAAAAGGTATTACTAGATTAAAAATTTTACTAATTTGATGGACTAACTAATGAAAAAACAAAAGGAATAAAAAGTGCATAAAGTGATATGTAAATCGTAATCTATATATATTGAAAAAGTTTGATGTTAAATTCATTTTTGGAAAGCTAAAATAATTGAGTCAAAACTTTGACTTACTAATTGGAGAATATCTTTATAATTCTGGATTTTTCTTTTGGCTATAACGGAATTAACAGTTGAATTAAATTAGGATTTTTTCTTCACGCTTTTCCAAATTAACAGATATTCACGCAATTGAAATCTGTTCACATAGCAAAATTGTGGAATTAATTATCTCTATTCACGCGCTTTACTATCTTAACAAAATCAATCCATATTTATCGTCAAAATTTATTGGTTAATATCCTACCAAAATCTTTCCATATTTTTCGTGAAGCTAAACTGATATAGCCATATTATCATATATCGGCTCTAGAACTCTCTACTCGACCAAATAGCAACTCAGATCGTCCACATGACGATATGTTCCCATCGATATATTCAAATCGACTTCCGCAAAGTCGACCCTTCATAGAACGACCGCGAAGAGAAGGCGGAAACCATGCCAGTCGACTTTTAGAGGTCGACCTCAGTTTGTCGACTTCCAATAGCCGACATCTATCTAAGAAGAACAGCGAGAGCGTAGCCTCCAAGCATTCAGATAGCCTTAAGTCAACTCCCAGAAGTCGACTTCACTAAGTCGATTCTCTAAAGTCGACTCCCATTCGAGAGAACTAACCAAGCGTAGCCTCCGAATCCTCATACGATCATGAGTCGACCTCCTAGCTCTCGAGGTCGACTCTTTATACCTCGAAGACCAAAGACGTGATGACGACTCATCACACTTGCAGCATACTTAAAATTATACATTCTTCAAGGGATAAAGGGGAATCTTGTGATGACTCAGCAGCAAAAGGAGGCGAACTGACCGGGGCATTTTGGACCCTTTACGTAAGACGGTAGGGGTATTTTGGGGACTTCAAGTAAGTATCTCCTCCAATATAAAGGAGGTGAGGTAAACCTAAACTCTAACTCTCATTCATTCTCCACTCTCCCTCATAGCTGTTGCGCAGCCTCTCTGTAATGCCCCATTTATTTGTGGTTTATTTGAAGTATTATTATTATTATTATTATTATTATTATGGATGTTTATTATTATTGTAATATTATTAATTATTGCTTGCCAAATTGAATGCCTAGATATTATATGTCTAATTGTCAATTAATTGCTAATTGTATATTTTGATTTATAATATTAGTATTTTAAAATAATATACGTATTTAATTTATATTGTCCGCAGTTTTGTTTATTTGCCGTGCAATCGATTTGAGCTGTCGAAATTAGTAATCGGAGAACCCGAGCCCGAGAGCTGAATTTATTTTCGTGTGATTGAATCGGGCCCGAGACCCGAATTTATTAATCGCGCGTTGAATTCGTTATCGAGCCCGAAAAATTTTCGTTGGAACCGAAATTGAGCCCGAGAATATCCGTTTGAATTGTAATCGGGCCGTGAGCCGATTTACTTTTGCAAACCGGCCCGTGAGCCGATTTAAATTGTCGCGAACCGAACTCGTGAACCGACCCTTTGATTATTAAATTCGGTCCATTTGAAAGTATTAAATCGGCCCAAGCGAGTTAAACATTCGGCCCATTACACTTTAGACCTGCGAGCCCAATAAACCAAACAGGCCCACACTCGTTTTGGACCCCTTGTGCACGTGCGTGTGTTGTCTTGTCTTACAAGATTAATTAAACCCTAAGACTTAATTTTCCGCTCATCTCATTCTCTCTTGCAAATCGATCGCAATCGTCGTCAATCTCCCTCTCCCCCTCTCTCGCATCTTGTTCACGCAGCGCAAGGAAAAGAAAAATCCTATCGCCGATCACCCTCATCCTCCTCATCGCCCTATTCCCTGTCCGCGACCACGAAATTCCGGCGAGTCCTCCTCTGAGATTTTCGTCACGCACAGAAGCTCCTCCGGCGACCCCTCTGCTTGCAATTCCGGCAAGTCAGGCCCCTCCACGAGCCAGTCCACGAATTTCTGACGTTGGAGACCTTCTCTGCCCGCGATCTGCTCCGTCGACCTGCTTCCTCCGCTCCGCGACAAAGACCCCTGCCGCGCCGTGAACCAAGGATCTGCCACGCCGTGAGCCACGTCGCGCCGCGACCAGAGGTCCTCCTCCCTGCTCGTGAGCCGTCCTCCACCGACGAACTGCTCCTCCACCGTGTCAATCCCTTCCGGCGAAACTCTGCAACTTCCGACGACCGACTCCGTTGGGCTCCGGCGAGCAGCTTCTCCACCGGCGACCTTGCAGCAACGTCCGGCGACCTAGCAGCAGCAGCGACCCTTCCCTTCTCAGCCGCTGCAGCACCTCCTCCTTCCGGCGAGACGCGAGCCTCCGTCGAGCTCTTTCGCCACCGTTTGCCGTCGAGCCGTTCGAACCCTACTCGCTCGGTATCGAGTCTCGACTCCCTGTTTAATATTACGTGAATAATATTATGATTTGTGCCTAGTGTGTTCGTTAATTTAATATACGTGTTATGATGTTATATAATTATGGTTGCTCGTGGTTGTATCGTCGTGATTTTATGTGTTATTGTATGATCGGGATCTCTTCGATTTTCTCAAGAATCGAACGAGACCTCGAAAGTCGTGTAAGTCGGTGGATATTGGAACAATGTCGAGTCCTTGGTCTTATGAAAAGGGCTCGGACGAGAAATTTTATGGTGTGAATTAATTGCTAAGTTGTCGAGCTTTTTAATCGCTGTTTCGGTGTTTGAATTTTTAAAAATAGCTCGCTGCTCGAAACGATGTGAAATTTGGAGGGATGTGTTATCTGTTCATAGCCTGCCTTGTGTAAAATGTTCGTAATTTTTGGAGACCTGTAGCTATTTTTAATAATTAAAGTGTAATCTGATCAGAATAATGTTAAATGCATAGAAAATTCATGCTTGAATGGAATGAGCTGAAATTAGAATATGTGATGCCTCTGTGACGTATATGTGTTGTGTTAAATTTTTAGAATTTTTGGAGTTGATTTGTTGTGGTAAATATTTTTTTTATCGAATCTGCAGAAACGTTGTTTGAATTTTTATAAATTGGTTACTTCTTGGAAAATTCTGAAATTTTACTGAGAAACCTATTTTATTTGTTTGATCATGTTTGTAAACGATGAGAATTTTTGGAGTCCGTTTTAATTCAGTTTGGATTTAAATTCGATAAACTGCTGTTGCTCGTATGAATTTTTAAAAATAGCAGCAATTATCACTTAAGGCTGAGATTTTTATACATGAACTTTAGCATACTGTATGTTGCCGAGTAAAATTTTCAAGTTCAGATTCATTCATTAAGTTTGAGTATGAATTAATGTGCCCATTTTGCTGATATCTTGTTCGAATTTTATAAAATAGGGTACTTCGAGTTTAAAGCTGAAACTTTGTGGTTTTACATGTTTCTGGGAGATGAAATTTTGTGTAAATTTTCAGAGCTTAACTTGTAGGGTAGCTTGACCATCTATTTTCATGCGATTAAATGATTTCTATTTCCGAACATGATTTTTATATGAAATTTTGGGAATCAACTTGCCTTTCGTTTTTTTATGTGAGTTGACTTGGTCAATCCTTAGATGGGTTTGTGTAAACTCCCTTATGTTGTTGGTCGAGTTTAGAGCCGAGTCTTAGTGTTCCAACATCCACAGGACTTCACGAACTACTTAGTCGAAACGAGTTCGACTAGGTCTGTCTTGTGATTTCCGATTTAAGTCGAGATAGACTCTGATTGTAGGATCTTGACATCATATAGGTGTCTAGAGGTGTGGACCTTGCCTTATTTCGAGATTTGTGACTGTGAACTGTGCTGCTGTCAGGTGGGTACATTTATGATGTATTCCATATTTATCGCACTCCTTATTTCGTGTAATGTTTCTTTTGAAAATTTTTGTATGCATGAGAACTCTAGTCTAAGTGTCCCGAACGATAGTGCCTTTGATGAATGCATAACAGTGTGAGGTCACCTGCCCGTTGTATCCGGGAGGCGACGCCCTGATCCGTGTGAGTTTCGGGGGGGAAAAACATCTCCACTATCTCCTGGAAAACATCCATGATCCGTGAGTAGTTCGGGGTGGACTCCCATGATCCGTGAGTAGTTCGGGGTGGGGGAAATTTTCCAGTTACGGCCTTGCCGATGTTTGGTTGGAAGGTTGTTGTATGTACATAGGAGGTTTGCGATAGGGCCAAGTAGGGAGTTAGACTGTTGGATTCTATGCATACTGAATACTATGGTTATGATGGTTTAAAATTGTTATGCGAGATACACTGTGCGATAATGGTGAGCTTGTTGGTTATGCTCACCCCCATTATTTTCTTGTTGTTTTCTCTCTTCCTTTGTATTAGGTTGAGACGAGCTGGAGGCGGTGGCATAGGACGAGCGAGATGGTGGTCATTAACTGATGTGTCTTTGCTTCCGCCTATTTTTATTATATGATGAACTACTTGCTTTCATTTTGGATTATTTATGCCTCAGCTTGAAATCATGTTTGTGTTGGATGAACCATGGATTTATGTTAAATTTTTTGGATAATGTTGAGACTTGAATAAGCTGGTTTATTTCTATAACTGTTGACTTATGTATGTGTAGGATTTGGTTGAACTTTGAATAATGCTAGATCCCTTTTAAAATGATTTGAGACTTGGTATTTGTTTTATTGTTAGCTCGTGCGTGTGTAGTTCCCTTGTATTATTGGATGTGTGTTGTTGGTTGATGTTAGTAAGTAGCGCCCGTTTCTCGAAAAAGGTTTAAACTTGGATTTTAAAAAAAAAAACTCTGATTTTTATTAAATAAATTCTTTAAAATAAAACGGGGCGTTACAGTTTGGTATCAGAGCCAGTCTTGCTTTTCTGTAGACTGGTTCATATGTGATTAAGTGTTTAATGACCATTGACCACTCGCTTCGTCTCGCCGCGCCAGCTAGAGGTATGAGTTTTATGGTTTGATTTATTGTCGATATCGTGGTTATGTTTTGTTCTTTTATTGGGGCTTAGGAATTTACCCTCCGTTTATTCAGACTTGAACTCTAGTGGTGTAGAGTTAAGTGCCGACTTTAGAAATGTTTGTTGTGAGTTTTCGGGTTGGTGTTATCGAGTTAAGTTCGGTTTATAGCAGTGCTCTCGTTATGATTTTCTGTTTAATGTCTTCATGTGAGGGCCACTCGCAAGCCATCTCGGAAGAGAAGGCTTAAGTAAATGGAGCAGACAACCAAAGAGGTCCCGGGTGTGTGGATTATTCGGAAGTCTGTGACTATTGTGTGTATGACTATTAGTCGCGTGTAGAACTCGGTCAATGGGAACCGGGAATGGAGTCTAAGTGTCGGTTTCATGTCGATGATCCGACCACTTGTGCGTGCAGATTCGTGGAGATCAGTTTAATGGCTGATTTTCCCTTGTTATAATTTGTTCGTTTTTATCCATTCGTTTCTCGTTAGTTCGTCTTGTGAAATTCTTCGTGGGTGTTAGAACTCTGTTGTTGAGTTATTGATACCCTCTTCTTTTGTTATTTTTCGGCTGAGTTGTTATCGAAATAATTCGAGCCTTGATTTGTCATCCGAACCTTCATTCCGTGATTGTCGTTCTTTTAAGAGTTGGGTTTGGAAAACCTCTTTTTGAAATCCTTTCATTGATGACTTTTTGGTCGCTGATTTGACCCCTTAAACTCGGTCGATAGGCTTTGAACTCTTCTGATGAGTTAAAGTTCTATCTCTTATGTTTCATCTTGAGCAAGAACCAAGTCATTTTCTTTTCCGTGTTGGGTGACGTGGCCAAAGTTTTGCGAGTGCGCGTCCAGTTTTTCTGGTTTTTCGATTTTGTATGTGGTATGTTTTCATTGCTGTTTTGGAGCCTTGAAACCCCGTCGTCTCTCGTTGAAACCTTCTTGTAAATTTTAGATCAGCCTGTTGCCTTTCATGAGGAATAGGAATCACGTGTTTGTCATTTTCTCTTATTTATCGATAATTGCGCCGGAAATCCGATCGTTGCATAGTCATTTCCTCGTGTAAATCGCAGCAGTTGGAGTCTTTTATTTTTGCTGCTTTTGCCATGCTTCTGGTAATCTGGGAACCTCGACGTCTTCATGCGACTTGTAGTTTGTCTCTTAAGATCCAAACGGCGTAAGATTAATTCAAAGGGATGCGTTCAAGATACGAATTTCGTGCAGTCAGATTTCTGGAAATTTGCAGCAAATATTAACATGCGAGTTTGAATCCGATTTCAACCCTTTAACCTACTGTTCCCGCATTTGCTACCTGAGTGCTATTCCTTTGTCCTTGATTGCTACCTTTTCGCTTAGTAGTCAAGTTTGAATTGTATTTCGTGAGCCATTCTTATTATTTGATTTTCGTTCCGTGACAAATTCGCTTGATTTTCTTTTCCTTGCGGAGAATTCTGGGATGGAGTTGAGCATCGAATTTCAGTTTCTATCGATTCTTATCTGATATCGAATCGTGTGCAGTAAATACCTTAGCTTCGAGATAGCCAGCGATAAATTTCTCTTTCGTGATCTATTCTAACTTTGAACCGAAGTGGCGTATGGGAGAATCGTCGCATACCTGATCGGGAGGAGCCTCGACACCTTTCTAGGGAGGTTTTGTGATAGGAAATCTCTTAAGGAGGGTAGTCGAGACAGCTGTAAGCATATCGTGCGGTGCAGAGCCGTCTTCGTTTTCGAATTGTATTCATAGTTATTCTTTGAAAACTTTCGTTCTTTTTCCCTTCGGAGTTTCGAGAGTGATCCTTTGTATTTCTTGACTTCTTGCAATCCTTTGAAAACTCTTGTTTTTGATTCGTTGGAGTTTCCACTTCAAGACTTGCATCCTGATGTATTGATTAAGACAAGCATTTTCGTTTTTCTGCTTGTCTTAAATCGTTTCCTTCGATTTTTTTTGGTGATGCCATTCGGCCTGGTACTTCATTCATACCCGGATCGGCCTGTCGTGTTTTATTCTTGTCGTTGATGACCTATATTCGAGACGCGATCGAGACGAATCAACTAAGGAGGCTTCGTGATGAGATCCAGAAACGTGAAAATCTTAGCAGCGTAGAAATTGAGCTCGTATAGGACTGCCGGCACGATTAGCTACCGTGGCTAGAGCTAACGTGATGGCCGATACTTTTAGTCGGAAGAGTCATGTGAGCTGATCAACTGCATTGTCCGGCAACGACCGCTGAGTTGGGATTACTCCTAGCTGAGGATGTCGATATTCGTTTTCTTAGGAGATTTTCCCCGTCTCTCTAATGTCTGTTATCCGCTTGAAACTGTATGGTTTGGGGAATGATGTGATGATTTGAAAGCCCTGAACCATTCGAGTATGTCGATACCTAAATGCTGGGGGATAATGTTTTTGTTGAACCCTAATGTTTATTGGTTTTGTGAAAACCTTTCATTTCGAGCTACCTCAGATAGTGCGAACCTTGAATTAGAGTAATTCTTTTCTGTACCTCGAACCGAACGCTGACACTGACTGGGTGTAGTCACGCGAAATGGTGGTCGAGCATGCGATCCCGTGCTGAGAGACGTGAGGCACTGCAGGGCCGATCATTGACTAGCACGATAGCTGCAGCCACCATCACCAACGCATGAGCCAGTGTGTGGCCGAAATCTTGACCTTGCAGCTGTTCTCCGAACAGATGTAGGCACACGTCCCAGCGCCCCGCTTATGCAGCGCCAGTGTGTACGACATCTCTCGGGTGACTGTGCATTAAACCTCGGACTGGTTATGTCTTTGAGGATCGTTATAATGGGATCGTCGAGCATCCCTATTTGAGAGTCAGTTTCTGCGATAGAAATTGTTTTCGAATGTCTGGTCGATACTTCCTAAACCGCATACGAGCTGTTACTCGTGTCGGTAAGGAATGAGGCTTTGTCGACGATATCAAGCAGAACCGTGGCTTCTGTAGGTATCAGTGTTGAGTTTGTGGTGGTGTTGTTGCTTTGTTAGCCTTTTGTATGGGATCCCGTGGCGGCCCGTTTGATACGGACGCACGGATCACATTTCGATCGTGGGCAAGTTGTCAACGTGACCCGGGCACGAGACTGAACTTGGCACCGCGTAGAAATCCAGATAGTTATGCGTTTAGGACATGCTGTCGAGACCCTGAGAGACTGGTTTTGAGTCTGGTGTACTCTATGGGTGTGTCGTGTGGATTTTTCTTACCATAAGAAAGGGCGCTTATAGCGATGGCTAATAAGCGACGATCTTGATGGTACCGTACGAGGTTCTGAGTACGGAAAGAGGTGTTGTATGCCTCGAACTCTGTGAGGAGAGGAAGTATCAGCCCCATTTGTTGGTCCTCTTGTGATTCTCGACCGAGTCGACGTCTTAGCCTGACGGTTGACCCCAACACCGGAGCTTGCGAGAGTGCACGACCTGTTCAGTGCCTCGTGGAGAGGGGACATGTGCGTGACTCTGGGCACGTGACGATTTTTAACGAGCTGCATGTGGGCAGAACCTTACCTTTGATGAGGTACCGGTGACCTACTGGGTTGACGAATCCAGCAGGGAGAGTCCGGAAGAGGTACTCGTCAAAGTCCGGCGGGGTAACCATGGCTAGTTCGGTGTGACTTGGTAGAGTGGGAAGATTCGGACGGAGTATCCGAGTTGAGTGGTTTGAGCTTCTCTCGTGTGTCAGTTGTCCTGTTAGGATGATTTTTCTTGGATTTCCGGGGACGGAAATGGTTTAAGGAGGGTAGACTGTAATGCCCCATTTATTTGTGGTTTATTTGAAGTATTATTATTATTATTATTATTATTATTATTATTATGGATGTTTATTATTATTGTAATATTATTAATTATTGCTTGCCAAATTGAATGCCTAGATATTATATGTCTAATTGTCAATTAATTGCTAATTGTATATTTTGATTTATAATATTAGTATTTTAAAATAATGTACGTATTTAATTTATATTGTCCGCAGTTTTGTTTATTTGCCGTGCAATCGATTTGAGCTGTCGAAATTAGTAATCGGGGAACCCGAGCCCGAGAGCTGAATTTATTTTCGTGTGATTGAATCGGGCCCGAGACCCGAATTTATTAATCGCGCGTTGAATTCGTTATCGAGCCCGAAAAATTTTCGTTGGAACCGATATTGGGCCCGAGAATATCCGTTTGAATTGTAATCGGGCCCGTGAGCCGATTTACTTTTGCAAACCGGCCCGTGAGCCGATTTAAATTGTCGCGAACCGAACCCGTGAACCGACCCTTTGATTATTAAATTCGGTCCATTTGAAAGTATTAAATCGGCCCAAGCGAGTTAAACATTCGGACCATTACACTTTAGACCTGCGAGCCCGATAAACCAAACAAGCCCACACTCGTTTTGGACCCCTTGTGCACGTGGGTGTGTTGTCTTGTCTTACAAGATTAATTAAACCCTAAGACTTAATTTTCCGCTCATCTCGTTCTCTCTTGCAAATCGATCGTAATCGTCGTCAATCTCCCTCTCCCCCTCTCTCGCATCTCGTTCACGCAGCGCAAGGAAAAGAAAAATCCTATCGCCGATCACCCTCATCCTCCTCATCGCCCTGTTCCCTGTCTGCGACCATGAAATTCCGGCGAGTCCTCCTCTGAGATTTTCGTCACGCACAGAAGCTCCTCCGGCGACCCCTCTGCTTGCAATTCCGGCAAGTCAGGCCCCTCCACGAGCCA
This sequence comes from Striga asiatica, assembly GCA_008636005.1. Classification (NCBI taxonomy): domain Eukaryota; kingdom Viridiplantae; phylum Streptophyta; class Magnoliopsida; order Lamiales; family Orobanchaceae; genus Striga; species Striga asiatica. Next base: position 86,102 of record BKCP01005750.1, on the reverse strand, counting down.
GTCCACGAATTTCTGACGTTGGAGACCTTCTCTGCCCGCGATCTGCTCCGTCGACCTGCTTCCTCCGCGCCGCGACAAAGACCCCTGCCGCGCCGTGAACCAAGGATCTGCCACGCCGTGAGCCACGTCGCGCCGCGACCAGAGGTCCTCCTCCCTGCTCGTGAGCCGTCCTCCACCGACGAACTGCTCCTCCACCGTGTCAATCCCTTCCGGCGAAACTCTGCAACTTCCGACGACCGACTCCGTTCGGCCCCGGCGAGCAGCTTCTCCACCGGCGACCTTGCAGCAACGTCCGGCGACCTAGCAGCAGCAGCGACCCTTCCCTTCTCAGCCGCTGCAGCACCTCCTCCTTCCGGCGAGACGCGAGCCTTCGTCGAGCTCTTTCGCCACCGTTTGTAGTCGAGCCGTTCGAACCCTACTCGCTCGGTATTGAGTCTCGACTCCCTGTTTAATATTACGTGAATAATATTATGATTTGTGCCTAGTGTGTTCGTTAATTTAATATACGTGTTATGATGTTATATAATTATGGTTGCTCGTGGTTGTATCGTCGTGATTTTATGTGTTATTGTATGATCGGGATCTCTTCGATTTTCTCAAGAATCGAACGAGACCTCGAAAGTCATGTAAGTCGGTGGATATTGGAACAATGTCAAGTCCTTGGTCTTATGAAAAGGCCTCGGACGAGAAATTTTATGGTGTGAATTAATTGCTAAGTTGTCGAGCTTTTTAATCGCTGTTTCGGTGTTTGAATTTTTAAAAATAGCTCGCTGCTCGAAACGATGTGAAATTTAGAGGGATGTGTTATCTGTTCATAGCCTGCCTTGTGTACAATTTTCGTAATTTTTGAAGGCCTGTAGCTATTTTTAATAATTAAAGTGTAATCTGATCAGAATAATGTTAAATGCATAGAAAATTCATCCTTGAATGGAATGAGCTGAAATTAGAATATGTGATGCCTCTGTGACTTATATGTGTTGTGTTAAATTTTTAGAATTTTTGGAGTTGATTTGTTGTGGTAAATATTTTATTTATCGAATCTGCAGATACGTTGTTTGAATTTTTGTAAATTGGTTACTTCTTGGAAAATTCTGAAATTTTACTGAGAAACCTATTTTATATGTTTGTAAAAGATGAGAATTTTTGGAGTCCGTTTTAATTCAGTTTGGATTTAAATTTGATAAACTGCTGTTGCTCGTATGAATTTTTAAAAATAGCAGCAATTATCACTTAAGGCTGAGATTTTTATAAATGAACTTTAGCATACTGTTTGTTGCCGAGTAAAATTTTCAAGTTCAGATTCATTCATTAAGTCTGAGTATGAATTAATGTGCCCATTTTGCTGATATCTTGTTCGAATTTTATAAAATAGGGTACTTCGAGTTTAAAGCTGAAACTTTGTGGTTTTACATGTTTCTGGGAGATGAAATTTTGTGTAAATTTTCAGAGCTTAACTTGTAGGGTAGCTTGACCATCTATTTTCATGCGATTAAATGATTTCTATTTCCGAACATGATTTTTATATGAAATTTTGGGAATCAACTTGCCTTTCGTTTTGTTATGTGAGTTGACTTGGTCAATCCTTAGATGGATTTGTGTAAACTCCCTTATGTTGTTGGTCGAGTTTAGAGCCGAGTCTTAGTGTTCCAACATCCACAAGACTTCACGAACTACTTAGTCGAAACGAGTTCGACTAGGTCTGTCTTGTGATTTCCGATTTAAGTCGAGATAGACTCTGATTGTAGGATCTTCACATCATGTAGGTGTCTAGAGGTGTGGACCTTGCCTTATTTCGAGATTTGTGACTGTGAACCGTGCTGCTGTCAGGTGGGTACATTTATGATGTATTCCATATTTATCGCACTCCTTATTTCGTGTAATGTTTCTTTTGAAAATTTTTGTATGCATGAGAACTCTAGTCTAAGTGTCCCGAACGATAGTGCCTTTGATGAATGCATAACAGTGTGAGGTCACCTGCCCGTTGTATCCGGGAGGCGACGCCTGATCCGTGTGAGTTTCGGGGGGGAAAAACATCTCCACTGTCTCCTGGAAAACATCCATGATCCGTGAGTAGTTCGGGGTAGACTCCCATGATCCGTGAGTAGTTCGGGGTGGGGGAAATTTTCCAGTTACGGCCTTGCCGATGTTTGGTCGGAAGGTTGTTGTATGTACATAGGAGGTTTGCGATAGGGCCAAGTAGGGAGTTAGACTGTTGGATTCTATGCATACTGAATACTATGGTTATGATGGTTTAAAATTGTTATGCGAGATACACTGTGCGATAATGGTGAGCTTGTTGGTTATGCTCACCCCCATTATTTTCTTGTTGTTTTCTCTCTTCCTTTGTATTAGGTTGAGACGAGCTGGAGGCGGTGGCATAGGACGAGCGAGATGGTGGTCATTAACTGATGTGTCTTTGCTTCCGCCTATTTTTATTATATGATGAACTACTTGCTTTCATTTTGGATTATTTATGCCTCAGCTTGAAATCATGTTTGTGTTGGATGAACCATGGATTTATGTTAAATTTTTTGGATAATGTTGAGACTTGAATAAGCTGGTTTATTTCTATAACTGTTGACTTATGTATGTGTAGGATTTGGTTGAACTTTGAATAATGCTAGACCCCTTTTAAAATGATTTGAGACTTGGTATTTGTTTTATTGTTAGCTCGTGCGTGTGTAGTTCCCTTGTATTATTGGATGTGTGTTGTTGGTTGATGTTAGTAAGTAGCGCCCGTTTCTCGAAAAAGGTTTAAACTTGGATTTTAAAAAAAAAACTCTGATTTTTATTAAATAAATTCTTTAAAATAAAACGGGGCGTTACACTCTCTTCATCACTCTCATACTGACTTGAGCGTCGGAGGCACTACGCCAGAAACACCTCCGGCGTTGAGTTTTTGCAGGTATTCTCGCGGTCTAGCAACGGTTCGAAGGCGATTCAAACAGATCTGAGCTCTTTACCACCAATTCACTCCAGATTTGAGAGTAGACCCATCATATTGGCGCCGTATGTGGGGAGTTCTTGAAGGAAGTAAGAGCTTCACACCTAGCTCCGATCTGTTTTCTGATGGCTGAGAAGGAAGGTGCAGAGGAACTTGAATGAGGAGTTTAGGGGAGCATGGACAGACAAGAGACCACCACCACTTTCCACCCATAGACATCCAGTGATGCAGATGATGGGAATGCCACCATTTGGCTGGCTTCCACCGCCGGGATTGACTCTGGGTGGAGAAACACCCGTCACTCCACCCGGAGTGAAGATGCAAGTGTTGAACAAGTCAGAACTGTAATCCAGATGGTGGAGAGAAGGAACCAACGGAGATGTCTCGGCGCGAGAGAAAGCAAATCCAGGAGGTGCTGGAGCAGACGCAAACGCAACCTCGCGTCGAGGAGCAGACTCTGACGATGACGAGGAGCGAGATGCAAAAGATGATCGCCGAAGCTGTGGCCGCCCAGATGAAGCAGGTGACCCAGGTCAAGCAGAATCCGCGGATCGAGCAGAACATTCATGTCAAGCAGAACCAGCGGGTCGAGCAACAGCCTCGTATTGAGCAGCAGGCCCAATCAAATGTGCAACAAAACAGGCGGGCGGACGAGGAGGCATCCTCCATTCGAACTACCAATCCACAAGCGAGAGACGAAACATTGGAGCAGTTGTTGGCCCAGGTCCACGATTTTCAGGCTCGGAGTCGGGGGAAGGAAGAGTAGAGGAGCAAAGGAACATCCATTCTCGCAGCAAATCCTAAGAGCCGACTTACCTAAAGGCTTCAGGGAGTTGAACATATGGTACGATGGCTCCACTGACCCGTCTCGACATATGAGGAGTTTTGAGAACATGGAAGTGCTCCACCGCTACAGTGACCCGGTGCAATGTCGCGCTTTCTTGACGACTCTGACAGGGTCGGTGTTGTTGTATGAAATTAACAACGTAAAATTACAAACAGCTGAGTGTGTTAAAACAAAGATTAAAGTAAAATTAGATTTTATTTGATATAGTCACAAGAGTACAGGAGTCGGTTTTCTTTTATTCATAACCGAGATCATTTCAAGTCCATGTACAATGTGTCGAAAAAGATCCTCGTACTATCATAAATTCTGCTATTTATAGTACGGTGGTTTTTGTCTTCTTGCTTGAGATGGATAAGTATGTATTTAATGTTGAGCAGCTTCAACAAGGTGATGTGCTTCGGAATTAGGGAACTCCAATGATTACTGTATTATCTTGACGATCCAATCATATGCTTACAGCTCTGTTTTCTGCTTGGATATTTGAACTTTTAGGCCGTCGATTTGAACAGATAAAACTTGATTCGACTTGTCATAATATTGGTTGAACTGAAGTCGGTTTATTTGTGTCTGTCTCAATAGTCGGTACCTTTGACGATCTCGGAAGTCGGTAATTAATTCAATAAATACCGACTTGTCCCAAGTTTGTCTTTTTCCAGAGGATTATTTCTTCAATGAAATGATAAATCTCTACCTTTAATTGTGTAATCAAGTCGGATATCAACAGTGAGGCCCCCGACATTAGTAGGTATTTTGAGCTTTTTGAATGGCTGCTGATGTCGTTTGTTGTTCCGCTTTATTCCGACTTGGTTTTCTTTGACGACCGACATGAGAGTACTTTGCTCTATTTGCAATTTCTTGTCTGTTTCTTAGTCTGACATGGCGGCTCTTAAAAGATGTGTCCGCATTTAATGGGTCCAACGGATATAAATTTGTAGCGACATGGCGTTTCTGGACGTGTCCACGTGTATTAATGATTACTGTAACGTTACACTGTTTCGAGACACGTCCGTTACACGCGCCGTTTCTGGATCTCTCCAACGGTTATAAATCAAAACTTATAAATTGTAGTCGGTTTTGTCTTGCGAAAAGTTTCTTTACTTCGAGTTTTCATATCTCTTGATTTCTTTTGCCCTTCGTCTTCTTCGGATTTCTCTTTCAATCTCTATTTGGTGAACTTTCTGCAATATCTTTTTGTGCCTTTTTTTTTTTACTTCAGGCTTTCGAGATCTTCGGTAAGGATTTTGCTCTAATTTTTTCAATTTCTTTATCAATTTTGAATTTGCTTTTGCTTTTATCGATTTCGAAAAGAATGTCTGCTCAAGCCGAAAATAGTAGTAGCCGCACGATTTCTGAAGTTAGGATTTTTACCGATGAGGATTTGGAATTACCTCTCGAATATTACCGATGGGATTCCCTTTTGGTTCGAAGGTTAAACTTGAACAGGGACATAATTGAAGAAGATAAGATAGTCGAGGATAACGCAATGTGTCTGCCAGATTATTGGAGGCGTTCGCCACGTCGGTGGCCTGAGGCAGATGATGAATATAGAGGTGAACCAAGTATTCTGACCGACGCCGACATTGTTATGCTTCGAGGGGAGGTTTATATTCCTTCGTCGGTAAAATTGTTCGCTCCATATCCGGGTGAAAGGATAACTTGCCCCCCGCCAGGCTGTGTAGGTGTTTTTGCTGACTCGCTGAGATCGGGATTAAGATTTCCACTTCCTGCTCTAATTACAGATTATTTGAGTGATTGGGAGTTTGGCTTATGTCAGATAGCACCGAATTCATGGAAGAGAATCATCGGCCTCATGATACTATTAAAGGAAAAAGGTTGGGAAATGCCGACTACTGAAAAAATAAGAAGCCTCTTCACATTTAGACGATGTGCTGATAGGCAAGTGGCTGACCCCTTGATCTGTTATGCCTATGCGGGAAGACCCCAAGGCGGATTGAAAATTGGTGATTTAATTACTGAAGTCCCGGATTCTCTCCATGGATTCCAAGAAGAATGGCTTTGGGTCGGCGGAGATTGGCAAACTCCAAATTTTTCTAAGCCTTTAATTAATGGGATGTCGATACCCATCAATATTAATTTTGCATTTTGTAAGTTTTCCTTTCACTTTTTTTTTACCGAGTTGTCCTGACCGCTTATTTTTGCACTAACAGGTGAGCGCTTTTACTATTTGCAGCCAAAAGCAAAGGATCGAAACTCAGTGTGATTTTAAAGGAGAGAATTACTGAGCTATTCAAGTTGAAGAAAGCACAACGTAGTTACAAATTGATCTTGAAGGATACTCGGTTGAAAGCGGCTGGTCTCTGTCCTGAGATTTCAGACGGTTCTTTCCAACCCGGTACATTTAATTCTTAAATCTGTACTTGACTTAAATCGGTCGCTCTTAGAATTCTATTATAACTTGGATTTCTTTACTTGCAGTTTACTACCCGCTTCTTGGAGTTTTCGGATTCAAGAGTATTCGTGACGCCCAAGCTTTTCGCCAAAAAAGTCCCAATTTGGATCTCCGAACAAAAGTCGGAAAGAGCAAAGAACAACGATTATCTGAAATGGGGCGCAAAAAGTTAGTGAAGGCTTTTCTGGACAATCCGATTATGAATCCGAAAGAAACCGACGTTGGTGAAGGTGCAACGTCGGCTGCTGCTGTAGAAGTGGTGCAACCAAATTTTCTGTCGATTGCGGCATCTGATCCGACAGAGGCCACCATTGCTACTGCTGTGATCGGTTTGTTTGAAGCGGAACCGACTATACAAATTGAACAGCCTGAAGCCCCATCAACTACCGAAGTCATTGTGATCGAGTCCGAGGACAGCCGAGATGCCGTTGAGGAGCCAGAAGTTCCACTAACCCGACCAAAAAGGAAACGTGCAGAAGGCGTCCCAATCACTGAAGGGCGATCAAAAGAAAAAATGACGTCGGTGAACGAGAAAAGAAGAAGAAAGAGCCGATAGTTAATCGATCCTTCTTGCCCATTGATGAGGAGAGGGCTTTGAATTTTCGACAACCACGGGAATCGGTCGAGAAATGGTTTTCAACTTTCAAATCAGTTGAGATTCCCGAGATCACAAGCATTGTAGAGCTGCCAGACCATGTAGTTGATGCTGCTCGGGTCCCAATGATGGTATGGGATCCAAGATCTGAGATTGGTGTGTCATCTTTGCCAAGTGTATATAAATTCAGATACGCAAAAGCTTGCCTCGGTCGAGCTCTTGTCAGTTTGACGATGGCAGAGGACGACTTCCGTCTGAATGCAGCTCAAGTAGAGGAAAAGAAACATTCCCTCGAACTCAGAGATGGAGCACTTGCATCTCTGAAGGAGGAAGCGACCAAGAATGAAACTGCTTTGAAGATAAAAATTGCTGAGCAAGATCAGCAGCTTACTATTGCTCAGAATGAAATCGAGACTCTGAGAACCGAGAAGGCTGGTCTCGACTCTGACGTGCTCAAACTGTCAAGTCAAGTGATCACTTCGGAGCAGCGTGTGAAAATTCTCGAGGATCAGTTAACTCGTTGTGAGTCGTTACTTCGTAAGGAACAAGAAGCCCACGAGATCACTCGAAAAAGTCGGTCTGAAGTCGAGGACTTGTTGAAGAAAGACCGAGATGCTCATCTTGCCGACCTCAACAGACTTCAAGAAGAAAAGATGAAGTTTGCTGAAGAAAAATATAATGATGGTCTTCGGGCCGGAAGAATTCTTGAGGCAGAGGCCCACCGACTTCAAACTAAAGCTGAATCGGATTCCGAAGACGAAGATTGGGAATTCGAGATGAATACTTGCATCAATCTGCTCTGGGTGATTGAGCGGTTCGATGCGGGCCTTTACGACATTGGGGAGCTGCGTCAATATCTCCTTTTTAAGATCAAGAAGCACGACTTCGGCTCTAAAATCGAGACTGCCCATATTGATGCAGATGAGGATGAGAAGGAGTTTTGCGAATGGCTTTTGAAGTCTGCTGATGAGAATTCAGAAATTCCTCGCCTTCCACCTTTGAGCAAAGAGAGGGATGCTCGCCCTCGCCGGTCCTTTGTTAACACACTTTTGGAGACAGAAAAGGAGAAAAGGACCGAGCTCGCCGACGTTTATGTAAAAACGTTGGCAGAGGTTAACATGGAGGAAGAGATCGAGAAGATGACCCCTGATCAGATTCGAGAGGCAGTTCTGACTTTCCTCGAAAGAAAAATTCAGGAATTGTCTCAGGGTGTTAATCCGGGAAAGACTGAAGTTACCGAGAAAGATTTTGCTGTCGATGAACATTTTCCGGTTACTCTCTCGGAGGTGGAAGAAGCTGCTAAGGCTGAAGAAGATCGAGTGCTCGAGCATATCAGCAGACAAATGTTTACGCAGATAACGGGTGAAGATGTGGAAGATTCACTGTGAGCTGATAAGGCAAAAGAAGCAGCCAAGGATGATGATGTTTAACTTTGTTTCTGAACTTTTTTTTTTTTTTTTTTTTTTTTTAAGTATTCTCGGCATGTTGAGATACTTAGTTTACTTGACTTTAGTAGTTGTAATAATTTGAAAAACATTATCTTATGAATGAATGGCTTTTAGTTATGTTTATTTTCATTCATAAGTTTCTAAGTATTTTGAACTTGGAGTTTTAAATAAGTCGGTATTCTTTTTAATTCCGACTATTATATTCAGCATGTCGTTTTACTTTTGCTGACTATTTTAAGTATTGAAATGTCGGCAAAGTGTTTTACTTTTGTTTATGGGCTTCATCAACTTAATTTTTGTGCTAGTCGATGGACATGGAATTTCTTCTTATTCAGATCAAACTTCAGGACCTGAATATGAAGATATTTGATCCATTAATTTAAAGCTGCCCTTTTACCTTCCTAAGTTATTGAACTTAGTCATTTGAAGGGTAATAGTGTAGCCGAAAGGGTATATCTTGCCGAGTAAACTCGGTTAAAGTTGATATAACCTTAGAATTTTTAGTAAAGTATTAGTCTTGTCCAAGTTTGAAGGCTTGGCTACATAAAGACCAATATGATACCGAGTTAAAGTACTCGGTTCTTTTCAAGAGACTCTTTAGCACACAATTTTCTTATATACATCAAAAAAGTGTACAGAGTCATTTATATATTACAAAAAGTTTACTGGAAATACTTTTTCAGATAAACAGCATTCCAGGGATATGGAAGAACAAGTCCATCCGGCTTCTCAAGTCGGTAGGTACCTTTTGGAAGTACTTGACTGATTTTGAACGGTCCTTCCCATTTTGGTTTTAAAGGCCCCGGATCTGGTCCAGTAATTCTTTTAAGTACTAAGTCACCGACTCGGAATGATCGTGGCTTCATTTTTGAATTGACGTATCTTTCACTTTTCTGCTTGTATGCAGCATTTCTAAGATCTGCCATGAGACGAGTTTCATCCAAAAGATCCAAGTTGGCCTTCAAGTTTTCTGAGTTGGTTTCATCTTGAAAATTCATTACTCGGTAAGTAGGGGATCCGAGTTCAACAGGAATAACTGCTTCTGATCCATAAGTTAGGGAAAATGGTGTTTCTCTTATTGCCTGATTGACTGTTGTTCTGTATGCCCACAATACATTTGGTAATTCTTCGAGCCAAGTCCCTTTTGCTGCGTTAAGTCGGACTTTCAAACCATTTTTAATGATCTTGTTTATTGCTTCGACTTGTCCATTGGATTGAGGATGGTATGGCGAAGAAAAGAAGTGCTTTATTTGATACTCTTCATAGAAAGCCTCAAGTCGTTTTCCTTCAAACTGTCGACCATTGTCGGTTATAATTGAACTCGGTACACCAAACCGACATATGATCAATTTCCAAATGAAATCAACAACTTTCTGTTCGGTAATCGCAGCCAATGGTTCGAACACCCCCTTTTGCAGTTGGAAGTGGACCGATTATGTTGATTCCCCATCTAGCAAATGGCCACGGACTATAAACTGACTTGAGAGATTCTGGAGACTGGTTAACATTTGGGGCGAATATTTGACATTTCGTGCATTTGCGAACCCAATTCATCGCATCCATCTTCAAAGTTGGCCAATAATATCCTTGTCGAAGTATTTTGTATGCCAATGCTCGTGCACCATTATGATTTCCGCAAATTCCTTCGTGAACCTCTTCAAGGACATATTTCGACTCTTGCTCGGTTAAACATTTCAACAGGGGAACAGAGTATCCCCTTTTATAAAGGATCCCATTATCCAGCGTAAACCGAGATGCTCGAATTCGAACAGCTCGAGCTTCTTTTGGATTTTGAGGTAAGGCTCCTGTTTTCAAGTATGTTATAATTGGTGACATCCAAGTCGGTAATTTCTGTAACTCGGTATTCATAATTTCAGCAAGAGAAACAGAAGGCATCTCTTGGTGACCGACTTGGACATACTCGACATCCTCCATTCCAGTACTTGATGCAAGTTTAGAAAGAGCGTCAGCTGGAATGTTTTGCGAACGAGGAATGTGTTCCAACTGAACGTCAAGTCGGGACATCTTCTGTTTTACGAGCGTCAAGTATGGTAGCAACCGAGGTTCTTTAACTTCGAAATCTCCATGGACTTGGTTCACCAGCAATTGTGATTCAGAGAATACCTTTAGCTTATTTACATTCATGGATTCTGCAAGGCTTAATCCAGACAGTAAAGCCTCATATTCAGCTTCGTTGTTTGTTGCCGGAAAAAGGAATTTGACAGAATGACAAAACATCTTGTTCTGAGGATCTATTAGAATGATTCCTCCACCAGCTCGATGTTGAGTTAATGAGCCATCAACATACAAAATCCATGGTTTATTTTCATTAATTGTCTCGATTGCAGGAGTGAACTCGACAATAAAGTCTGACAAAGCCTGGGCTTTGATTGCAGTTCTCGGTTTATAATGAATATCATACTGACCGAGTTCAATGGCCCATTTGATCAGTCTTCCTGACGTGTCAGGTCGGTGTAAGATTGACTTTAAAGGGTATGAAGTAAGTACCGTTATTGAATGTTCTTGGAAGTAAGGACGTAATTTCCGAGCTGCGATAACAAGAGCATACGCTAATTTCTCCATCGGCGGATATCGCAATTCAGCTTCATGTAATGCCTTACTAATATAATAAATCGGATATTGTTGATGTTCTTCTTCTCGGATAAGAACAGCACTGATAGCAGAATCACTTACTCCCAAGTACAAGAACAACATTTCTTCAGGTATTGGTTTCTGTAAAGTCGGTGTTTGGAGAAGGGTTTCTTTTATCTTTTCCAGAGCTTGTTGACATTCTTTGGTCCATTCGAAGCATTTTCCCTTCTTTATAGATTCAAAAAAGGGTCTACATCGGTCTGTTGACTTTGATATGAATCGATTTAAAGCAGCAAGTCGGCCGGTAAGAGCTTGAACACCTTTAACCGACGTGGGGGGTGTCAGATCCATAATGGCCTTAATTTTCAGGGGATTTGCTTCAATACCTCGTTGAGTCACGATATATCCCAGGAATTTTCCAGAACCAACTCCAAAAGTGCATTTCTTCGGATTTAACACCATGGAATATTCCCTGAGGATGTTGAACATTTCTTGCAAATGATTAACATGATCAGCACCGTGTATCGATTTAACTAGCATGTCGTCGATGTAAACTTCCATTGTATGTCCAATGAGCTTGGCAAACATTTTGTTAACCAATCTCTGATATGTGGCCCCGACATTTTTAAGACCAAATGGCATCATGGTATAACAGTATAGACCCCGAGCAGAATAAAAGGATGTATGTTCTGCTTCCCCGGGATCCATGGGAATTTGGTTATAACCCGAGTAGGCGTCCATGAAACTCATCAACTCATGTCCGGCAGTGGCGTCTACCATGTAATCGATATGTGGTAATGGATAACTGTCTTTCGGACAAGCTTTATTCAAGTCTGAAAAATCGATACAGAGTCGCCATGCTCCAGAACTCTTCTTTACCAAAACCGGGTTAGATACCCAAGTCGGATATTTAGTTTCTTGAATGAATTTATTGTCGATCAATTTTTGAACTTCGTCTTCAAGAGCCTTTTGTCGGTCTGGGCCAAGTTTACGTCGTTTCTGGACAACCGGTTTAATAGTCGGATCGAGATTAAGTCGGTGTGATGCTACATTGGGATCAATTCCCTTCATGTCCTCATGTTTTCAGGCAAATACATCTGAATTAACCTTGAGGAACTGAATGAGTTGAGTTCGTATTGGTTCTTCTAAGTTTGCCCCAATTCGGAAAGACTTATCGTGGATAGGATCATCAATAGAAATTATTTCGATTTCTTCCAATGGTTCAGCTCGGTCGAATTTGCTTTTTTCTTTAAACTGTTGCTTTTTTTTTTTTTTTAAACTGGGCACGAGGATCGAGCTCATCTTCTTCATGAACTGGTTCTTTCCCTGGTCGTCTTCCACGATCTCGAGTCAAATCATTTGAGACTTCAATCTTCTCAGACCGTTCAATTTCCATCTCGATAATTGAAGGTACCGAGTTCTCAACAGTTGAAAATTTTTCCTGTTCGTCTTGGACATTCTCTGTCATATGTATCAAAGAATGTGGTTCTTGCCAAGGTTTGACCCATACTGTCCCACGAGCTTCGTATTGATCTCCATAATTGGTTCCTTCTCCATGGTTTGTGAAAAATTTTAAAGCATCGTGAAAAATTGAGACAGCTGCACGGAATTTATACAGAGCCGCCCTTTCCACAATGGCATTATATTCATTTTTAAAATCCATAACCTTGAACGTCTCCATGATGACCTTGGAGGCCTTTCCGGGAGTTCCAAACCTAATTGGCATGGTTATTTCTCCGAGAGTTGGTGTAATTGTTCCATTAAAGCCTTGTACTTGATCTTTACAGGGTTTCAGCTCGGTTGGATCAATTCCCATCTGTTCGAACGTACGAAGCATTAAAATGCTTGAATATGCCCCTGTATCAACCATTATCCGATGCACCGGTATTCCACAAATTGGTGCTGTGATCACGAGAGGATCAGAGTGTGGGTGAGCGAAATAACTAGCATCGTCCACATTAAAAGTAATCGGACAATTATTTCGAGCATTAATCCTATCTCGGAGATCGGTTGTTATAACAATTTTTCCCGAGTTGTAAGCTTGTCGAGCATAAGCTTTTATCTGTCGACGTGACTCAAAAGTTTTGCCATTACTATTATTAACTCGGGGAACATCACAGAAACCAGGAGGTTTAGAGCAACCCTTTCGTGGAGTTTCTTGAGTTTTTGTCGAGGATGAAGTTCCATTCTCCTTCGAGTTCATCATGTAGACTTCTTTATCGCTTTGTCTAATACGTTTTGGATTGATTGGACAATCATCGTCTTCATCGTCATCTTGGGGTTCTGGCATTCTGCCCTTTCGTTTATAATCTGCATTTTTGGAAAACCTTTGGACTTGTGGGTGTCCAATAAGTCGTAATAAGGCAGAAAGTAAACCCAGACATTCATCTGTATCGTGTCCTGCCGACTTGTGATATGAACAATATTTCGTTTTATCCAATTTTTCTTCTGGAGTTCTCACAGGTCGAGGATCGGGAAGAATTCCTTTCCCTTTTATTTCTTCAAATATAACGGCGACCCCAGCTGAAAAAACTGTTTGATAGCTAGATTTAACCTCTTCGAGATATTTGGCTCTTGCTTCTTGCACTACGGGTTTTTTAGAATCCCCGTACCGAGACCGATTTGACTTAAAAAACTTGTTTTTCTTCTTTTTTGACTCTTGTCCGACTTCCGATTTATTGAGAGAAAAATCGAAAGTTGGAACTGACATTGACTCTTCAGCAATAATGTGTTGCTGAGCTCGTGCCAAGAAGTCTTGAAATGAAGTTGGTTTATTCTGATAAATACTCCAACGAAACAAAGAGTTCGGTTTCAATCCAGCTATAGCCGTGACCAACAACGTTTCAGGATGACATTGCTCCATATTTTGTATTCGTTCATTAAACCGAGCAATATAATCCTTAACGCTTTCATTGTCCTTTTGGACGATATTAGCAATAGATTCTTTTGGGACTAAAGAAACCTGAGCTCCGATAAAATGTGATCGGAAAGCTGTTCTTAGTTGCTGCCACTTCGATAGTGAATGTCGAGGTAATGAATGATACCATTTTTTAGCACGAGGTCCTAAAGTTAAAGAGAACATTCGACATCTTAGTGCGTCGGTCGCCCCATGAAGATCCATCCACGAGGTATATTGACCGAGATGCGCATCCGGATCTGAGGTACCGTCATAAAGACCAATCTGAGGGACCTTAACTTTAGAGGGAAGTGGCTCCATTGTCAAATGAAGAGCTAAGGGAGTCTCGGCTTCCAAATACACGTTCTCCAGGAGAGAGCCTCTTTGTTGAGATTCCTCAGGAATATCGTGCGGAGTCTCCAACTCGGCAATTCTTTTTCTCAACATTTCCAATTCTTCTGATTCACGCCTTAAACGATTCCTTTCAATAGTATGACGTAATTCATTGTTATCACGTCGGAATCGATTCCGTTCAATCGTATGACGTAAATCAGATTGTTGGTCATGTTGTGAAGTTTCCAGCAATGAACGTGCCAATTGTTGTTGACGACGTCCAGAATGACTTTCAGCAGTGACTTCTTGTTGAACTGCTTCGGGAACATGACTTTGAACAGGGACTACTCCACGATTATGAGTGGTAGTATTTCGTTGTGATTCAGGTACTCGTGGATGAGAAGTTGCATGTGATGCAGCAGGAATATCGTGTCGTTGAACAAACGACGTTTGCTGTCTAATTGGAAGATTTGAAGCAGGAACTTGATTTGGAATCGTCGCCGTTGGTCCTGTTCTTGTTTGTGCCATAAAGTTCGACAAATTTCTGAGAAACTCCGGGTCTTGAAATAAAACAGAATAATCTATCGGCATAGATGGCACCGTCGAATTTTCAGTTGTACGCACAGGGTGGCGATTAGTTCCAGCTTCTGGATTTCGTTCTTATCGCCCAGAACTCGACATCATAAGTTATGCGTGTTTGTAAATATTGATTAACTTCACGTATAATCGAGCGTAGATTAAGAAGGGGGGCCCTTCCTCTAGCGCCAAACTGTTGTTGTATGAAATTAACAACGTAAAATTACAAACAGCTGAGTGTGTTAAAACAAAGATTAAAGTAAAATTAGATTTTATTTGATATAGTCACAAGAGTACAGCAGTCGGTTTTCTTTTATTCATAACCGAGATCATATCAAGTCCATGTACAATGTGTCGAAAAAGATCCTTGTACTATCATAAATTCTGCTATTTATAGTACGGTGGTTTTTGTCTTCTTGCTTGAGATGGATAAGTATGTATTTAATGTTGAGCAGCTTCAACAAGGTGATGTGCTTCGGAATTAGGGAACTCCAATGATTACTGTATTATCTTGACGATCCAATCATATGCTTACAACTCTGTTTTCTGCTTGGATATTTGAACTTTTAGGCCGTCGATTTGAACAGATAAAACTTGATTCGACTTGTCATAATATTGGTTGAACTGAAGTCGGTTTATTTGTGTCTGTCTCAATAGTCGGTACCTTTGACGATCTCGGAAGTCGGTAATTAATTCAATAAATACCGACTTGTCCCAAGTTTGTCTTTTTCCAGAGGATTATTTCTTCAATGAAATGATAAATCTCTACCTTTAATTGTGTAATCAAGTCGGATATCAACAGTCGGCCCAGGACTGGTTTCACCAACTACCAGCTGGGTCGTTTAAGGACTTTGACGGCTTCAGCTCGAGCTTCCTCAATCAGTTTGCAAGTGTGAGGGTGCAGGAGAAGTCCTACCTCTCGTTGATTAGCATGCAGCAGAAGAAGGGCGAGTCGCTGCGAGAATACGTGGCAATGTTTACAAAGGCGTGTGTCGAGTGCCCGAAGGCAACAGAGGAAATCAAATCAGGAGGACTGACGAGGGGACTACTACTAGGGTTATGTAAGAACTCTTTGGCCAAACGACCTGATAGGAGTTTCGACGACGTGTTGGGAAGATGTGCGAAGTACATGAATGTCGAAGAAGCAGAAATTGACTACCAACAAAGTATAAGGAGAAAAAGATTCATTCGACAGGGGAGAGAAGAGGATCACCACGAGCTGACAGGGGTGAAGGACGATCTAGAGGATGGAGGCTAATTCAATACACACCCCTGTCGGCCCCTCACGGGAGAATTCTAGAAGTTATGGGCATAACACTGATGATTGCAGACATCTAAAAGACGAAATCGAGAGGCTGATAAAGGCGGGTCACTTGAAGGAGTTCATATACAAGGACCGCGAGAGGTCGAGCAGGAGGAGAGAAAGAAGCTAAAGCCCTCGCAAGAGGGCAAGATCACCAGAGAAGGAGGAACTCCCACCGAAAAAGGGAGTAATTAACATGATTTTTGGCGGGTCGATAGATAGGGATTCCAATCGAGTGAAAAAGGCATACGCTTGAGGCTGATATGTAAAAGTCGAGGTGCAGCAGGTCGACGAGAGTGGATCGGTGATGAACTTTAGACCTACTAACGTGAGGGAAGTCAAGAGACCACACAATGATACTCTTATGATAACCGCACAGATATCGGGGTACGAGGTGCAAAGGGTGTTTGTCGACACAGGAAGCTCAGTGAACGTGATTTTCTATGAATGTCTCAAGAGAATGGAGATCGACATTGAACTCACACCTCTACACACGTCACTCTTTGGATTCAATGGATGGGAAGTCGCTCCCCTAGGAGAAACCATGCTCGCGGTCTTGTTAGGGGAAGGTGACTTAAGGAAGGTGAAGATGGTGAGATTTGTAGTTGTCGACGTTGAGTCGGCTTACAATGTGATCTCGGTAGGCCAGTGCTCAATGCTTTCCAAGCAGTAGTGTCGACATACTACATGAAGCTGAAATTCCCCGTTGGAGATCGAGTAGGAGAGGCTCGGGGGGACCAGAAGCTGTCGAGAACATGTTACCAAATCGCAATCAAAACTTATCAACGGGCCGAATTAAAGAATGAAAAAAGCCAATGTCGAGCGAGAAGAGGCCGAGAGGGAGTGATCTCGAGCCCCATGGACAGTTAATGGAAATCCAAATCGGAGAAAGGGAGGATCAAACTACAAAAGTTGAGAGAGAGTTGGAGGACGAATTACGAAAACAATTGGTGGAGTTGTTGAAGGAATTTAGGGACATCTTTGCTTTTTCCTCTGAAGAGCTGACAGGAATCGACCCGGAAGTCATGGAACACAAACTCAATGTCGACCCCCTTAGAAATCCTGTGAAGCAACGACTTAGACACCATGGTGCTGAAATCGACAAAGCAATTGAAGTCGAGGTGGACAAGTTGCTAAAAGCCAAACACATCAAAGAGATCCAATTCCCTGAATGGATATCCAACACGGTGATGGTGAGGAAGGAACTAAACAAATGGCGCATGTGCATCGATTTTCGCGACTTGAACCTGGCGTGCCCAAAAGATCACTATCCCTTGCCAAGAATTGATCAGCTAGTCGACTCCACGGCTGGTTGCGAGTTGCTGAGCATGATGGACGCCTCTCAAGGGTACCACCAGATTCCCTTGGCCCCGGAGGATCAAAGTAGAGTAAGCTTCGTGACGAGTAAGGGGACATATTGCTATGTCGTCATGCCCTTTGGCCTCAAGAATTGTAACGCCCCGAATATTATTATATTATTAAGACGATTTTCACTACTCGACTTTTAAGTGAAATTCGTAATTTCAAGAAATTCAAGATTTATTTAAATTATAAGAAAATGCTCAATTAAGTTAGATTATTCTTTAGAAGTTCCTAAGATATGTTAAGACCAAGATCGACCCAAGAAATTGGGTTAATAAGTGAAATTTAGCCGACTCGAGATTTTGAATCTAGGTCCGGATAAATTTCCCTAAGTCATAGCCTAGCATACGCGAACACTTAGAATAATTTTCTATGTAAGAAATTCAAGATTTATTTATTAAGTATATGCTAAGTGCTCAAAAATAATACTAAGTTCATTTTTAAGTATTCGGATATTTTATTCGAATTAAGTTTGTTCGTTCCGTACACTAGTCATCGAGCCTTAGAACATGCCGAGTCCTAATAGCATAATACTTAGAAATTTTCTAAGTAATATGAAGTGCAAATTCAAGTCCTAGACCTCGTTCGAAAAATCGAGAAGTTAACCGAGCCACTCGAGCCGCGAACCCACCCGAGGCCCCGGGTCGAGGTCCGAGACCAAGCCTAAGTACTAACCAACACTTGGTATATTTTTCTAAGTCATTTGGACACAAGAAAAGCCTAAAAAATCGGCCCAAGTGTCATTCACGCGCCCAAAACCGAAGCCCCGCGCTGCAGGCTCTGTCCACGCGCCCAGGCCCGCGCCCGAGGCCCAGCGCCCAGCACGCGCCCAGTAGCGTCAGTCCAACTTCCGAGGCCCAAATCAGCTACCTCCGGCCCACTTTGTCCAAGCCCAATTTTGAGGGATGATAGTCCACTTCCAAAAGAGTGTTTGCAGCCCACATTTGACCCAAGACTAAGTCTTGGTCAAGCTCAACAACTAGTCTTAAGTGGACATGCCTTTTTGATTATTTAATGCATTGAAGAGTGCAATTGTCCCCCACTACACCACAAATCCGACCAAGCCTTGTCCCCTACTCCTTGTGCTCTGCAAAATCCATGCAAGACCACCCAAAAACCGAAGCCAACATGACCCCCAACATTATCTAAGTCCAAGGAGCATGAAAATAGGAGATGTCCCCTCCACTTTGTCTCTTTGACCAAGAGCTTGACCCTCTCACCTCAAGACTAGTATAAAGACCCTTCCTCAGCCTTTTGGGACTCCATTTGGCACCCTAAATTCATCCCACACTTAGCAAAAATAAGAGAAATATCAAGAGCATCACCTAGCCTCTCCACCGCGCGCGTGAACCGCCCAAGGACGGCCACCACCGCATCTCAGCCACTCTCCTCGTGTTCTCTCAAGGTTTATCATCTTCCAAGCTTCCTTGGATTTTTAGAAGCCTTGTAAGTCCATCCAAGCTCAGCAAATCCATCTCCAACCGAAGCCACGCACCAAAGGCCACCCCTCAAGCCCTAGCCAAGCCTACTTTCGCCATTTTCGATTTTCTTAAGGTGAGTCCAGCCCAAACCTCTTTCAATAGTTATTATATGATAAAAGATGATTTATCATGTAAAGAAATCAAGTCATATAAGCCATTTAGCATGAGTTTCGAATTTTACGAATTTATTACCTTAAATTCAGATTTTTCACCACAAGCATGTAAAAACTGAGATTGATAGCTTAATGTGACCTAAAAATTATAAGAAATAAGATGTGCAAGTTTGAGAATTTTTGGAGTTCATTTGCTAGGTCAACTAAGCCTCCGAAAATACCCGATTTTAGCCCCCGAGCCATCCTCAATGTACATGCATGAAATATATCACTTAGAACTCGGCCATGTTCATGTATGCAAGATTAAGTAGTTGGTTCGGACAAGTCTTACATGATTTTATGCGATTTTCACCCCCGAACCATCTCACGCATACTTACAAGTTATGACCCATGTTCAAGCCTCTGTGGCCATCATTTTACATGTAAATAATTCTGACATAAGTGATTTGACAAGTTGAGCATGTTTGTTCGGTCACCTAGGATTCAAGGGTGCCATATAGGCCCTATTGAACCAACCCGCGCTAGTCCGAGCCCCCCTTAGGTCTTTTCAGCATTTTTAAGTATTTTTCCTCATATTATGTTGATTCATGTGGCACGTACCTAGAAAAGTTGAAAAATAGTTGGCAAGGGTCGGACCCGGTCACTGGCCGCGCCTGTAGCACGCGCAGTGCCGACCCGCGCCCTGTCCCCAGCACCCCGCCAGTCGCCGTGCCCGGGCACCAGCTGGCCCGGCACGGGGCCGAGGCCGGTCCAGCCGATCCAGCGCCCGACCGCCCGGTCCAGCCGAGCCGGCGGTCCGGCCAGTCCGCGAACCGTCCGGTTCGACCGGCGGTTCGAGCCTCGATTTTTGGTTCGTAAGTTCCGATCCGAGTTGTATTTTGGACTTTAAATATTTTTCCGAGCCTAATCAGTCAGTTCAAGAATAACAGTTAAAATATTCCGGACTTAGAATATTTTTAAGAAAAATCCCATAACAGTTTAAATTCGTCCAGGTCAAGCATCTAAGTCCAGCATATAAGACAATTATTTTGAGCATAATACTTAGCATATTTTTACTTATATGTTTATGTAGCCTAAGAAGAGTCGAGCCTCCGACCGCTACCTTACTACGAGCACTTGCGTCAGTCCAGATATTTCAATTACCAGGTGGGGGTCATTTACTGGATTCTACATCGTCAATAATTTCTTTACCATGTCTACGGTATGTTCGAGGTATTTATGATCTCCCAGGTGAGGCCGACTTAAGGGCCTTCTTATTTCACCTGGTACTCGATGAGGGCCGAGGTAAGGGCCATCTGGTTCATCGGGTAGTGTGCACACGAGCGGCCGAAGCAAGGGCCGATATGGGTTTTTGAGACCACAGATATGAATAAGTTTTTAAGTTTATGCTTGATATAAGATATCATATACTAGACCAGCCTTAATGTATAAAAAGAGGATATATTGAAGAATAAGCCTACACATGGCTAGGACACGTGGCGTGATGCTATTGGACAAGCCC
Organism: Striga asiatica; assembly: GCA_008636005.1. Classification (NCBI taxonomy): domain Eukaryota; kingdom Viridiplantae; phylum Streptophyta; class Magnoliopsida; order Lamiales; family Orobanchaceae; genus Striga; species Striga asiatica. The sequence continues at coordinate 65,701 of BKCP01005750.1, read as the reverse complement.
AACTCGGGTCATAAGATACATTCCCCCTATAAAAGGGGGCTAAGGTATCTCATTCTCTCACTCTCTCTACATTCATGACTACACTTGAGATTTGGAGTGATCCTGACTTGACCGTCGGAGGCCCGACGCCGGTACCTCTTCCGGCGTTGGGTTATTGCAGGTACGGAGGCCGACCGAGTCGAAGGAGCCCGAGTGAAATCTTATTCACTGCATTGGTGTCGTTTGTGGGACCCGTTAAAAAAGCCAAACGGAGTTCCGACCAAAAAATTCGAGAAACCTTCTAGCAAGCTCCTTCTTCTCCACCGGCCGCCGCCACCACCGCCACCGTTGACCGCCACCCTCGCCGCCGGCAGCCGAAAAACGTGCTCCGATCGGAAAATTCTTTACGTCATTGGATAGATCTCTTCGAGGTGGATCTCCCCTTAAAATTTCATGCAAAAATTCCTCCGGGAAGGCCGTCAATTTTGCGGTCAAAGTTTCTAGATCTAGCAAAAAATTGGTCAAAATCGGACATTCAAATGTATTTTCCCGACTATTCGTGAGGGCTATGGAAAATCTGAGGGTACCACCGGAATCTTCTCGACGAGGCGAATCTACAGAGCCTAACCTTCGCCGGACGCCGCCTCCAGCCGCCGTCAGCCACCGCGAAAAGTTGTCCGATCGGAAAAATTCTTATGTCATCGCGAAGCTCTTCTCATGCTCGTTCTACCCTTTAATTTTCAATTGAAAATTCTACCGGGAAGGCCGTCAATTAACGGTCAAAGTTCTTGGATCTAAGAGGAGGGTGGTCAACACCGGTCATCTCTACCAATTTGTCGGTGATTCTCGTTGATTCACGCCAAGTCGAGGGTACCATTTGAACCACCTTATCGAGGCGCACACACTACCAGTCACGTTCGCTGGAGCCGACGAGTTTTCGCCGGCGGCGTATTTCCGGTGAGGTTCTGTCACACTGTTCACAGCTCGACCACAGTACTTTGCTTGCTCTTAACCTGCACCTGGCCCAGCGAGGCGGCCCAGCGAGCGCAGGAGGTCCACCAATGACGCGGCTCAGTGTACGCGGTCCAGCTACAAGGAGGCCAACGTCTGCAGCCCAGCATCTTAGCCCACTGAATAGGCCCAACGAGAAGGTCTTTCAACCCAGCAGCCCTAACATGTGGGCCGTATTCGCCCCGCGAAGCCCGCTACCCTCTCACTGCCCGGCCCGCGCCAGGCCCGCACCCAATCCAAGCCCCAGCCCGCGTCCAGCCCAGCTTTCAGTCCGCATGGGCCCGCGCTTAGCCCGTGTGAGGCCCACGAGCAGCCCAAATACCCTGCTGCCCCTCTTCTCGGCCCAACAGCGTGAAATAGTTGCCCAATGTCATTTAGGTGCGGCCCAACACCCCTTATGCGGCTCATTTTGCCTTTAAACTCCCCCAACTTGGTCCAACGGCCTCATATGGTGCTCAAAATTAATTCGAGATGATTCGAGGCGGACGGTAATGTAATTTGAGATAGTATTCTCATTACGAAGATATGTGACTAATTTAAATTTGGAGACTTGTGGATTTAAGTTGGTGAAAATGGGAGTAATTATTTGATATGCTCGAGATATTATTTGATTTATTCGAGGAGATTATTTGACATATTTGTGAAGTATTAGTGGATTTATTTCGTGAAGAATATTTGCAGTATTCGTGGAGCTTATTTGATTTATTTGTGGAGTATTAGTGGATTTATTTCGTGGAGCATTATTTGATTTACTCGAGGAGGTTATGTGATTTATTCGAGATATTATTTGATTTGTTCATGGAATTATTCTATTTGTTCGAGGATAATTATTTGATATGCTCGAGATATTATTTGGAGTATTCATGGAGAATTATGTGATTTATTCCTGAAAATATTTGATTTTTTCATGGTGATATCTGATTCGATCATGAAATTATTTGATTTTCTCGTGGAGATATTGTTTGACTTATTCGTGGAGATATTATTGGATTTATTCGCGGAGAATTTATTTGATTGAAAATAAATGCGAGTCGTGATCTCGAATTGAGGACATTTTGTGGTGGTGCTTACCGTGTCTTTGGTGCATTTATCGATGGGCTCGAGAGATAGATTAAAATTATGTGATTTGATATATTGATATACTCAGAACCTCTCGTTTAGATTTTTATGGAAAAATGTGGAATTTTGTTCGAATTGATTATTCATAGTTTTTAAGCATGTCATTGCTCGAGCATGTCTTAAATCGAGGAGATGGTGATGATTGGATATGATCTCTTGTTTTTTTTGCGTGGAGAATTGCAAAATAGATGACGTGAATATAATATGGATAACGATATCTCTTTGAATTCTTGTCGAAGAAACATCGAAATAACCCGAGTCTCGACAAGCTATGGTGGACGAGTTGTGGAGTTTTGAGAACAAAATGAGCGAGCAAGGACCCTGTGGCACCCCGCCTTACTAGCTTTTGAAAAATCAGAGTAAAATTTTCGCTTTTATTTTCGAAAGGTGGTGCGAGCTTGGTTTTCGAAAATACTAACTTGTTGCGGGATGTCACAGATAAAACTTACTTAACTTACTCACAGACATAAATAAAACATGCAACCAAGCTATCCGCTGTAGATAATGGAATTAAACATGCAATGTCTGAACTGTCTCGCACAGTCTAGAGTCTGCTAGCGGAAGCATCCGAAATACAGAAATACATAGAGTACATGCATACATGTCTGAATGAATACATGATCATCAATATAAGGACACAAAATGTGCATAAAAATGTCCTCGCTGACATGACCACGCTTCGCCACGCATAGCTCACCCCGGCACGCTCGACTCCGTCTCCTGAAAAACACAATGCGGGCGTGAGCAAACCACTATGCTCCGCAAAGACCAGTACTGAATAAAACATCATGTATAATAACGTGTCGTGAGCATAAATATATAAGAGCTGAAACTGGAAACTTTTCTTTTCTTTCTTTACTGTGGTCAAAAGACCCTCGGCCTCGGCCGCTCGTGTGCACACCCCGATGGGATATTAAGGCCCTCGGCCTCCACTGATACCAGGTAAAACTCAAAAGGCCCTTAGGCCGGCCAATCACCTGGAAAAACTAACTGTCTCGAACATACCTCTGTCATGGTACAAATATTATATATAATGTGGAATCCAGTACATGATCCCCACTTGATAACTGAACTGATGCAAGTGCTGACTGGAGTAGCGGTCGGAGGCTCGACTCTCCTTAGGCTACATAAATTTTTAAGCAAAATAATTCTAAGTATAATGCTCGGAATATTAAATTATATGCTAAAATGCTCGGACTTATTTACGCGATTAAACTGGACTGGACTGGCTCGGAAAAATACTAAAATTCCGAAAATAGACTCGGACTGGAAGTCACGAATCAAAACGAACTCAAACCGTCAGTCGAACCGGCCGGTTCGCTGACTGGCCGGACCGCCGGTTTGGCTGGACCGGGCGGTCGGGCGCTGG
>BKCP01005750.1:0-55179 GCA_008636005.1 Striga asiatica | reverse complement strand
CCGATTGCCGATAAGCCACAAACTCGTGCCTTGAATCGCCGATAGGTGCCTCGTAGGTTCACACAACCGCGCCCCTTCGAAACGATAAAATTGCAAAAGAAATCTAGAAGAATTCTAAGGCAAAGTGTTTGAACAAAAGTTCGGTTTTTCTATTAATTTCTTGATGATTATTTCGAATGACAAAGGGGCCTATTTATAGGTGCCAAACTAAGTCTATTCCTAATCTAAGAAGAACTCCTAATGCTTGGAAATAAATAAAGTCCTAAGGAACTAAATCACTAATTAAAGCAATAAAATATTAAAGTCCTAAACAATCTAGAAATCATAGCAGAATAAGGAAACCAATTATCTAAGGGATCTTGGGAAGTCTTGACTTGCACTCCAAGCCAAACATCCCAACTCTAATCTCGCCGCCTCACGCCCCGATCGCCCGCGCACCTTGCCTTAGTCCTCGAGGACTAAGGTCGCGTCGCCCCTCAGCGCGCGTGCCTGGTCGTTACGCGCATCGCTCGCGCACGCGTCCTCGGCGAACTCTTCGGGCGCGTCATTCCTCCTCGCGGCGTCACTTTGCTCGCGCACCAGTCGCGCGCTTCCACCCGCCGCACCCTCTTTGCTCGCCTCGCATGTCTCACACGCGATGGCCTGTGTTTCCCCCGTCTGCCGCGCTAGCCTCTTGGCGCGTGGTAGGCCCGGCTCGAGGCATTCTTGAGCTGCCTAGCCATATCCGCATCAGGCGCTCCTGGCGCGCTGTCGCGGGCACTGGTGCTGCGGGTACCTCGTGCATGTTGGCGCGGGCACGGACCGGCTCAGGGCCGGGTACTGCCGCACTGTGTGCGCGGCCAGTGACCAAGGCCGGCCCTTGCCGGACCTCCGGCGACTTTCTCCGGTGACATGCATGACATATGAACTTAGCATGATAAAATAGGCACAAAAATGCCATGAAACACTAGTGGAACCCGGGTCCATATGCATGCTACTCGTTAGGGCTTATATGGCACGCACGAGCACTTAACCTCCGAACCAACTTTCTCAACATGCAAATCTCTTCAGGGCCGAATGTTATACCTCACAAATGATGACTATAATGGCTAACACTTAGGTCATATCATGCATGCATGAGGATGGGCCTCGGGTGGCCAAAATAACATATTTTCATGAATGATTTGACCAAGGTAATGATCTCCATTTACATTAAAACTTTTACACTATAAATGGTATGATATTTAAGGGTGATTTAACTAACAATCTCGACTTTAACATGCTTGCTACTAAAATTTATTTTTTTAAGGCCATTTAATCTTAAAATTCGGAACATGCATTTTCTCACATGCATGGCTTCATATTTATGCATGAAAATTTCTAAATTAACATAAATAGGCTGTGGTTAAGGTCGAGCTAACCTTGCTCAAAAATCAAAAATGGCTAGCTAGGGCCAAAGGTGGGCTAGGCGCGGCTTTGGGACTTAAGGTGGACTTGGAGTGGGATTTGGCAGAGCTTTATTGACTCAAATGACTTATAAAAATCCAAGGAACACTTGGATAGTGATAAGCCACGAGAGAATATGCTTGGAAGATGGCTGAAGTGCGGTGGTGCTCTTCCCGGGTTGGTGGTGCGTGCGCGGGCTTGGTGCCTTAGTCTCGGTTTTCCATCTTCTCCTCTCAGTGTATGTGAGTTTCTAACTGACCAGGAGCTCCAAAAGGCTGAGGAATAAGGTCTTAAATGGGCTAGGGGGCGGAGTTAGCTAGGTTGGTCAAAGGAGACACAATTCATGACTTTGCATAACTTCCTTGTGCATGGGAAATAGGGTGGTCTTGGGGCATCTTTTAGCACGGTTTTTGGAGAGCATTTCGTGGTATTTGAGGAGTATTTTACTGAGGAACACCAGGTCTGGTCGGGGGTGGGGGACAAGGGTTGTACAAATACAATAAACTATTCATATTCCTTAATGCACTAGCATTAAAATAATCCCCATGCTAATTGTCTTTTTTTAAACTTTTGTTAGGAAACTTAAGCTCCATTAGTCCCTCATTAAGTCCTGATTACTCTCATGAAATGGGTCATGAGGAAAGTGGGCCGAAAAATGAAGTTTTGGGCCTTGGAAGCGGCCTGCGGGACTGGCCTGCTGGGCGCGTGCGGGGCGTGCTGGGCGCGTGGGCAGGGCCTGCTGCGCGGGGACCATGGACTCAGCGCGTGAATGACACTTGAACCGATTTTTGAGGCTTTTCTTGAGTCCCTATGACTTAGAAAAATATACCAAGTGTTGGTTAAGACTTAGGCTTGGTCTCGGACCTCGACCCGGTGCCTTGGGTGGGGTCGCGGTTCGAGTGGCTTGGTTAACTTCTCGATTTTCCGAACGAGGTCTGGTAACACAAAACACTCCGACCGGCTTGAAATCAGCTTGCCTCCTTCTTCCTCGCCGGTAGAACGCCGCGTTCCTGCACAGAACTCTCACACCGGAGGGGTTTTCCGGTGAAGAGCCTCCGATGCTTAAGTCAGTATGTGTTTGTTCAATTCTCCAAAGTAAAGAATGGATAAATCGTGATTTACAAGAAAAGACCCACTCCCATATATATAGGAGTGAGATACCTGCCCTAGGAATTGGCTGGCTTTTGGTGAGCTGTCCTGCCCGTCCGTACACACATAGTGTGCGTGTGTCAGAGATTGTTAGAGGTGGCTTTTGCCACTATCACTCTGCACCAATATATTCTCGCCACGTGTCCCTCTGAGCTGAGGGAGATTATTCCTCTGCATAAGCCGTTGGGATCTCCTAACGCCATCCACACGTGATGGATAATCGCGTGTTCCCGACTCGTGACCTAGCCTCGGACGTTGCGTGAACTCGATCTTCGGCGAGGGTTGCAGACGACTCGGAGGTTAATCTCCTTATCTTCTCGCGATAGGTGAGACAGCTCGGACGTGAGTCCTTGCCAAACTCGTCTTGCTCGAGCTATGCGGTGGAAGCCCTTCTCGTAACAAGAGTTTTGCACTAAATCTCAAAAGAAATCTAACACAAGAAATTGAACACAAGGTTCGACTTTTTCATAAATTCAAGACATCCTCTTTTCGAATGACAATGTAGCATATTTATAGATGCCAAACTAAGTCTATTCCTAATCTAAGAAGAACTCCTAATGCATGGAAATAAATAAAGTCCTAAGAAAACTAGATATCTAATGAATAAAGACTTACCAAAACTACTAAGATACTATTAGGCACATGCCTTTTATTCCAAATCCTAATCATACTAATATTCCTAATCATGCTAATAAAATCGGCCCTTGGCCATCTAGAAGCTTCATGCGTCTTGCGCCTTTGCCAAACCCTAGCCGCGACGGCTAGTCCTTGTCCTTCGAGGTCATGGACTCCATCGCGTCCCACGCGTTTTCTGCCTTGCGCCCCAAGTCGCGCTGTTCATCCCTAGGCGGCGCGGTACTCCTAGTCCTTTGAGGAATCACCCTCGCCAGTCCTTGCGCGTCGCGCCTTATGCACCCGCCAGCTGTCCTTCGTGCGTTGCCACACCCGTCCGCGTGCCTGTACGCGTTGCGCGCGGATGCGACCTCTTCGCAAGCGCACTCCTCGCGCGCGTCTTCTCGCGTGCCTTTGGTCGTCTCGCGTGTAGCCCGCACGTTGGTCCCCATTGCTCGTCCGTGGCCGGCCGCGGCGCGCGCTAACCACCTAACATCCTCCCCTCGCGCACCACCTGGTTCCTCCACCGCGTACACGCCATCCTCATGCCCGCGCTTTCACCCCTTGTGAGCCTCCTGCCGCGAACCTCCTATCGCGCCATCGTCGCGACCCTTTCTCGTGCGTCCCGTCCCAACGCACTGGGTTACGCGACTCCGGCGTGCAGCACGTCTACGCCCCGCGTGTTTCTCTTTCGCGCAGCCTTCGCGAGCCTCCTTTGCATGGCCCCGGCAGTCGTCCCGACCATTTTCGCGCCACTTCTCGTGACTTGAGCGCGTCTCCTCCTCGGGCTCGGATGGGTCGATGACCACATCCTCATCATTCCTCCTCCCTTCGAGTTTATCCTTGTCCTCAAGGATAATGAACTGAAGACTCTTTAACTTGACCGGCTCGGATCCATCGTCAATTGTGCACATCTTGATTCGCTTCTTGTCTCGTTTAAACTCCATCGTCCCCTTTTTGAAATTTGTGGTTATGGACCCTAGTGTCTCAAGCCATTGGGCCCCAAGCACCACCTCGGGCCCTTCTAGTTCGAGGGCTTACAAATCTACCCTTAGCTCTTCGCCCTGTACACGTATTGGCACCTTCTTGTACAACTCCGAACTCCAAAGCTCCTCGCCATTTGCGACCTTAACCCCAAACGGTACAATTCCAGTCATGGGCACTTCAAGCTTTGCGGTGAAGTCCAGGTTGATGAAGTTAAGTGTTGACCCACTATCGACCAACACGTTACCCCTCCGTCCCAAAATCTCGGCCTCAAACCTTAGCATCTTAGGCCCCTTCTTCGCCTTGACCATATGCATCATCAGTCGGGGATTTAAATATAAGTTCCTCCCTTCATCGTGCTTTTCCTCGGGTTCGGGCTCGTCCGTCGTGGTCTCGTCATCCTCGAAATCGATCACTTGGATTAAGTAGACCTGTTTGCAATGATGGCCCGGAGTAAACCTCTCCTCGCACTTGAAACAGAGACCCTTTTCTCGCCTTCTTTGCATTTCCTCATAGGTTAAGTTCTTCACCTCTGGTGGTCTCCGCCTGAAATTGCTAGGCGCTCCACGGCTCGCATCTCGGGTGAGGTTGGTCTCGCAATGCATTGTCCGTTGTGGCTCGGTGAGGCGGTTGTCATTGCGCCCGACCTTTCTCGTTGTGGCCAAGTGATCGTCGCGTCTACGCGCAACCTTCATGGCTTCGCGCATTGTCGCGGGCCTCACTAACCGAACCTCCTCGGCCAGCTCGAACTTCAATACCCCTACGAATGCCCCGACAAGTGCTCCCTCGGGCCATCCGCGTACGCGACAACTATACGCTCGAACTCCCTTTGATACTCTCGCAGGCTCCCCGTTTGCTTGATGTGTGCGAGAGCCTCATCATAATTGTGGTAGTCTGATGCGCCAAACCTTGTGATGAGCTCCTTCTAAAAATTTTCCCACCGAATTTGCTCGTGGCAGTTTTGGTAGATACTCGAGAGCCACTGCCACCAAACATTAGCCTCGCCGTCAAGATAGTAGGCTGTATATCTTACCCACTCGACTCGGGAAATCTCATTGAGATGAAAATATTGCACGGCTCGATTGAGCCACGCGTCAGGATCGGTTCCGTGGAATGTTGACAGCACAATCTTCTGACAGCACAATCCTCTCTCTCCTCGTACTCCGGTCGCTCGCGTTCGTACTCCAGTGATCGCGCCCTTGCTCGACCCCGCGGCGGCGGTTGCCGCACGAAGCGTAGGACCTCGTCGATCCTTTGGTTCATGGCGTCCATCATGGCTTGTTGCGAATTATGGAACGACCTTTCAAGGTTCGTGAGATTGTTGGTCATGGATGCGTTGGTGGCCTCTAATCCTTCGCCTAGGCTCGCCATCTTCGCCTCCAAATCCACGAGCTTCTCCTTTGTTTCCTTGGCCATTTTTTTTTTAAGACTCAAAAATTAAAGAAAGGGATGTGATAAAGAACACGTGATTGGTTCTCTCAATGAAAGCACCAATGATGGATAATCGCGTGTTCCCGACTCGTGACCTAGCCTCGGACGTTGCGTGAACTTGATCTTCGGCGAGGGTTGCGGACGACTCGGAGGTTAATCTCCTTATCTTCTCGCGATAGGTGAGACAGCTCGAACGTGAGTCCTTGCCAAACTCGTCTTGCTCGAGCTATGCGGTGGACGCCCTTCTCGTAACAAGGGTTTTGCACTAAATCTCAAAAGAAATCTAACACAAGAAATTGAACACAAGGTTCGACTTTTTCATAAATTCAAGACATCCTCTTTCCGAATGACAATGGGGCATATTTATAGATGCCAAACTAAGTCTATTCTTAATCTAAGAAGAACTCCTAATGCATGGAAATAAATAAAGTCCTAAGGAAACTAGATATCTAATGAATAAAGACTTACCAAAACTACTAAGATACTATTAGGCACATGCCTTTTATTCTAAATCCTAATCATACTAATATTCCTAATCATGCTAATAAAATTGGTCCTTGGCCATCTAGAAGCTTCATGCATCTTGCGCCTTTGCCAAACCCTAGCCGCGACGGCTAGTCCTTGTCCTCCGAGGTCATGGACTCCATCGCGCCCCACGCGTTCCACGCGTTTTCTGCCTTGCGCCCCAAGTCGCGCTGTTCATCCCTAGGCGGCGCGGTACTCCTAGTCCTTCGAGGAATCACCCTCGCCAGTCTTTGCGCGTCGCGCCTCATGCACCCGCCAACTGTCCTTCGCGCGTTGCCACACCCGCCCGCGTGCCTCTACGCGTTGCGCGCGGATGCGACCTCTTCGCAAGCGCACTCCTCGCGCGCGTCTTCTCGCATGACTTTGGTCGTCTCGCGTGTAGCCCGCATGTTGGTCCCCACTGCTCGTCCGTGGCCGGCCGCGGCGCGCGCTAACCACCCAACATCCTCCCCTCGTGCACCACCCGGTTCCTCTGCCGCGTACACGCCATCCTCATGCCCACGAACCTCCTATTGCGCCATCGTCGCGACCCTTTCTCGTGCGTCCAGTCCCAACGCACTGGGTTACGCGACTCCCGCGTGCAGCGTGTCTACGCCCCGCATGTTTCTCTTTCGCGCAGCCTTCGCGAGCCTCCTTTGCATGGCCCCGGCGGTCGTCCTGACCTTTTTCGCGCCACTTCTCGTGACTTGAGCGCGTCTCCTCCTCGGGCTCGGATGGGTCGATGACCACATCCTCATCAACGCGCCCTTATGCGTTCACGCCACGCTCTAGACTGCTCTTCACCTGTTGAATGCTCGATCTCCTCCGTTTTGGTCGATCCTCGACCAACTCTGCTATTCTGCTCGATCTCCTTCCTTTTGGTCGATCCTCGACCAGTTCTGCTATTCTGCTCGATCTTCTTCCTTTTGGTCGATCATCCTTCTACCAATCCGGCTTTCTCCACCTCGAGGTTGTTCGATCAATGCTCGCAAATCGGTCTATTCCTCAGCTATATAATATCCCATATCATCTAGTCCCCCCCACTCTGGTTGAGTCTAAATGACTCGATCTAAAAGTGAATTCAGGTTGTTTTCTTCGTTCTATCACCCTTTCGATCTCCTGCTTACATCTGATCTCCTCTCCTTGTCTCTTCTGTCGAGGCCACCACTATTCTTTGACCACGTAATCGATTTTATGATGCGCTTTAAATTGTCTTTCATTCCCTTTTATTATTAGCGTAATTTTTGCCTGCCATATGTCCTTTCCGTTCAGTTCCTTTAATCATCGCGCCTCCTCGCGATTTGTGCCGCTTCGCTATCTGTGCCTCTTTAATTTTTCCCACCGTTGGATCTTCTTTTATCTAACGGTCATCTCCCTTAACTTGTCACTTTACATGCGACCATCCAGCCTCTCGGCCTTAATCATGATGGATTTTTTTTCTTCGAGCACATGTCCACCCTCAAAGGGGTGGTCGTTACATGCGACCATCCAGTCTCTCGGCCTTAATCATGATGGATTTTTTGTCTTCGAGCACATGTCCACTCTCAAATGGGTGGTCGTTACATGCGACCATCCAGCCTCTCGGCCTTAATCATGATGGATTTTTCGTCTTCGAGCACATGTCCACCCTCAAAGGGGTGGTCGTTACATGCGACCATCCAGCCTCTCGGCCTTAATCATGATGGATTTTTTGTCTTCGAGCACATGTTCACCCTCAAAGGGGTGGTCGTTACATGCGACCATCCAGCCTCTCGGCCTTAATCATGATGGATTTTTTGTCTTCTAGCACATGTCCACCCTCAAAGGGGTGGTCGTTACATGGGACCATCCAGCCTCTCGGCCTTAATCATGATGGATTTGTCTTCTTCAATTAATCATTCAACATAGGCCACCACGTATGCACAATAAAATTAAAGCAATCTATTAGACAAAGTGTTGAAAATCAAAACAGAAATTTCATTAACTCAAATTAAGGATTTCAATACATCATTGTTGTGGAAAGTTTCCAATAAGTGAAACAGGAAGGGAAATAAAAAATTTTAGACATAATATTTGTTCAAGTTAGCCACATTCCATGACCTGGGTAATGATCTTCCTTCAGCATCCTTGAGTGAATATGCTCCTCCTGCATGAACCTTCTCGACCAAGTATGGTCCCTCCCAGTTGGGCTCGAGCTTGCCCACATGCTTCAGCACGTCCACCCTTTTCCAAACCAGGTCGCCCACCTGGAATCTCCTGACTTTCACCTTCCTATCATGTGCTGCCCGCATCCTCTGCTTGTACGCCTCAACTCTGATCGAGGCCTGTTTCCGAAGTTCTTCAATCGTATCCAGGGATTCCATCATCAAGTTCTCATTTTGTTCCGGATTGTATGTGCTCGAACTTTGCGACTGGACCTCACTCTCGATCGGAAGCAGTGCCTCCATGCCATACACCAGGCTGAATGGTGTTTCTCCTGTGGTCGACCATGGCGTTGTTAGATATGCCCAAAGTACTGAAGTACGCTCGTCAACCCATGCGCCCGGTGCCTTCTCCAACCTTGTTTTTAGACCATTCAATATAATCCTGTTGGTCACCTCGACTTGTCCATTGGCTTGCGGATGAGCAACTGACGCGAAATGTTGCTCGATCTTCATGTCTTCGCACCATGCTCGGATCCGCTTACCATTGAATTGCGTCCCATTGTCGGACACCAACACCTTTGGGACACCAAACCTGCAGCAAATATTGTTATATAAAAATTGTATGACTTTTTCCTCCGTGATTTTCGCCAGCGGCTCGGCCTCCACCCACTTCGTGAAATAGTCCACTGCCACGATCAAAAATTCCTTTACCCCGTTCCCTGTGGCATCGGCCCCACCAGATCGACACCCCACTGCGCAAATGGGATAGGGGCACTCATCGTTGTCATCGTCTCCGCCGGCTGATGAATGAGTGGGCCATGCTTCTGGCACAGCAAGCATTTCCTCACCATTACCTTCGCATCCTCCTTCATGGTCGGCCAGAAATATCCTGCTCGTAATATCTTCGCCACCAAAGATCCCGCCTTACTATGATCGCTGCAACATCCCTCATGGGTCTCCCTCAACACGTATCAACCTCTTCTCGCGCCACACATCTCAGGTGAGGTCCGGCATACGACCTCTTATACAACACCCCATTGTGCTCGAAAAACCTCCTTAACACCTTCACTCCTCCTTCTCTCCACTCCTTCAGTATCGAGGTTCTCCAATCGTCGACCTCTTCTATCTCCGCCACCTCATACTCGACCGCACTCCTCTCCATGTGCAGCAAAGTGACATTTCTGCTCTTACAGTCGACCAAACTCTGCGCGATTTTGGATAGCAGGTCTGCTCGACCGTTCTCCCCACGAGGTATTTGCACTAGTTCGAATGAGCTAAACTCTGCGCGCAATCTCTTCATCTCTTCAACGTACCTTTGCATTCTCTCCTCCTTTACCTCAAAATCCTCCTGAAACTGGCCCACCACCAATTGGGAATCGGAGTATACTTGCACTCTCCGAGCTCCACCTGCCATAGCCAACTGCATCCCCTTAATAACTGCCTCGTACTCGGCCTCATTGTTCGACACCTTGTACCCGACTTTGACTGCAAACTCCAACCTATCTCCTTTGGGCGAAATTAAAACAATGCCTAAACCTCCTCCAGCTCTCGACACCGATCCATCAACAAACATTTGCCAAACACCTTATATCTCCTCCTCTACCTTCGTACCCTCCTGTATGAAATCAGCCAACGCTTGTGCCTTTATCGCTCTCCTTGGCTCATATGCTATCGTGTATTCGCTCAACTCAACAGCCCATTTGACTAGTCGACCCGATACAGAAGGTCGACCTAAAGTTTCTTCCAATGGCATGCTCGTTCTCACCTTCACCTTATGGCTCAAAAAGTACGGCCGCAACTTTCTCACCGTCACCACCACTGCTAAAGCACACTTCCCCATCTCCGAATTTCTCCTTTCCGCCCCTTGCATTAACTTGCTTACGTAATAGATTGGAAATTGTACTGTACCTTCCTCCCTCAACAAAACCGAGCTCACCGCCATTTCTCTGATCGATATGTATAGCACCAAATCCTCCCCTGGAATCGGCTTGGCTAATAGAGGCAAATTGGCTAACACCCTTTGTAACTCCTCGAATGCTCTCTGGGCCTCCTCCGTCCACTGGAACCTTGAACTTTTTCTCAGCGTTCGAAACAAAGGACCACTCTTCTCCGCCACCTTAGATATGAAACGGCTCAAGCCCACAATCCTGCTCGTCAAAATATGCACCTCCTTCACTTTTGTGGGTGGTTTCATCTCGATCACTGCCCCCACTTTCTCTGGGTTGACCTCGATCCCCCTTTTCGTCACCATATACCCCAAGAAATTTCCCGACTTCACTTAGCAGGGTTCAGTTTCATGCCATATCTTCTCAAAGTCAAGAACGTTTCCTTCAAGTCATTCACATGATCGGCCTCCACCTTACTCTTCACTAGCATATCATCGTCATACACCTCCATATTCCTCCCGAGTTGTTCCTTGAAGATCTTATCGACCAACCGCTGATACGTTGCCCCCGCGTTCTTCAAACCAAAAGGCATCACCACATAACAATAAGTGTCTCTGCTCGTAACAAAGCTCACCCTCTTCCTATCCTCCCGGGCCAAAGGGATTTGGTGATACCCCTAGGATGCATCCATAAGGCTGAGCAGTTCACAACCTGCTGTAGAATCGACCAGCTGGTCGATCCTGGGCAGTGGATACAAATCTTTTGGACACGCCTTGTTTAAGTCTCGAAAATCAATACACATCCTCCACTTCCCCCCAGACTTAGACACCATCACCGTGTTCGACAACCATTCGGGAAACTGGATCTCCTTAACATGGCCCGCCTTCAATAATTTCTCAACCTCCTGCTCGATCACCTTGTCCATCTCCGCGCCATGGTGTCTCCTCTTTTGCTTCACCGGCCTCACTGTTAGGTCAATATTCAAACGATGTTCGATCACCTCCGCTTTTATCCCTGTCAACTCCTCAGTCGTATATGCGAAACATCCGCGAACTCCCTGATCAATCCAATCAATTTCGACCTTATGGGTTCCTCGATCTCTTTTCCTATCCGAAACTTCCTCTCCTCGCAACCTTCTACCATCTGAACCTCCTCGATCTCCCCTCCTGGCGGCATCTCCACCTTCTCCTTCCCCTTATTTGCTCTCTTCGTCTCTTCTCTCGACCTTGAGCCCCCAGGTCTGTTCAGCCCTCCCTCTTCAGGCTTCGCTTGCTTCCTCGAGAGCTGCTTATTGTTGCTCACCATGGTTTGATAGCAACTCCTCGAGGTAAGCTGATCTCCCGCGACCTCACCAACGCTTTCCCCCACCGGATATTTGATCGTCATGTGGTACGTCGACACGACCGCCTGGAATGCATTCAAACTGGTCCTTCCCATGATAATGTTATATGATGACTCTGCTCCAACGACCACAAACCTCACCATTCTCACCTTCCTCGTTGCTCCTTGCCCCAATGCCACAGATAGGCTCACCTCTCCCATTGGCATCACCTCGCCTCCATTGAATCCATACAGGACAGTTTCCACCGGCTTCAAGTCGAGGTTGAGCTCCTTATTTATCTGCACAAAACAATCATAAAACATTACGTCCACCGAGCTCCCGGTATCGATGAACACCCTCTTCACATCAAAATCGACCACCTCCGCCGTTATCACCAACGCATCATTGTGGGGCAGCTGTTGGGATCTGTGAGGATCTCGTTATGTACAAATCACGAATTCAATAGCAAACGTAAACCTATGCGCAGCGGATCTAAAGGTTTGACGTAGAGAACTTACGGCTTAAAATTTATGTAGATCTGGCTGACCACGAACGGTTGACCGCAATTGATTGACCGCAAATCACGTCTTGGGTTGCACGAACAAGATCAGATCAAAACCGGATCAAACGGATGCAAACAGATCAAAACGAGATTTTACTGCCAGGCACCTTCCGGCGGCGCGTGAGTGCGCGTGCGATGTCGGATTCCGACGACATCGGCGGCGATGGAAAGCTCTCGTCGAGGCTGTCGTCTGGGTATACTGTACGTCTCAATCGGACTTCCGGTTAGTTCAGTAGGTCAAAATATATTTTGTTTCGGTTTACCTACAGATCTTCTACTGTATTACTCAATACACCCTTCTTCAACTTGTACCAGTGGAGCAACAAGAAGAAGATAAAGCTCGAATGAGATCTAGAGAGAGAGGCGTGTTTCACGTGAGATGTGAATTCTCATTCCTTCTCATGAGCTTAATGATGTATATATAGAGCTACAGTAGGGACCCTAAGGAGATTAGGAAAAGGGCTCCTTAATTAATTAGACTAACTGTGGGCCAAGCCCACTCCTCTAATTAATTAAATAATATTAATGGGCCACTAACATTATATTATTGCACTCCCTCTTCCTAGCCCAAATTACATTTGAGACTCCAATAATAATTACTCGATTTACCTCCCCACGTTTAAGATATAATGTCCATTAATTAATTCGATTACTGACAATCAAGAATTAATTAATTTATTATTATTTCACCGAACCTATCGCTCGTTCATCACATTCTTATTATGCCGGAACTTAATCCACCTGCAGGGTTTAGCATAACAATCCTTCATGAACTCACTCCGGGGACATTATCAAACTAACGCACATGGTGACCGTAAATATCCTAACAGCACATCCTATATATAATAATATTAACCAAAACAGTAGGAATATTAATCCAGCGAACTGAACCTCACCCATGTGAATCAAAGTAATATATATTATACATATCTGCCTGTTTAATATCTTACGGGTTAAGAGAACGTAGTAATTAACCGAGGCCTAGTTCATTTACGACGATCTGTATAAAATGAACTTCTCCTCTCTGGGATCCTGTTCAATACATAAATGTACTAGTGCAACTAATCAGTCAAGACAAACTGTACAGTTGACACTACAACCGTTCGGATGGAGTGTTCATGTCCATCTAGGTTGTGAACAACTATTCTTGTTCGCAAGTAACTGATAGAGTGATCTTCGGTTCGCCCGATGACGACCCACCCTATCTAAGTGCAGAACAACAGAACGTAGAACTTGTTTAATCTAACATGATTCTCATTCATAAAGGGTAAATGTGTAATAACATGCAAAGCCAAGCTTTCAGTATATAACACTAACAATCTCCCACTTATACTTAAAGCTTTCGCTTTTACAGTATAGTCCTATCAATCCGTTATTCTAAAAGACCTATGTCGATCCTATTGCCATGCATCCTCTGATGCAATCTTGGCAACATCAACGTCTCCTCTACCAACGATATCCCGAATCAGATGGTATTTGCGCTCTATGTGTTTGCTTGCCCTGTGGGCTCGAGGTTCTTTTGAGTTCGCTACTGCTCCACTGTTATCACAGTACACGGTGATACCACGTGGCAAACTCGGTATAACCTCTAAGTCCACTAAGAAGTTCCTGAGCCAAACTGCCTCTTTCGCTGCCTCTGAGGCTGCTATGTACTCGGCTTCCATGGTGGAGTCTGCCACGCATTTCTGCTTAGCACTCCTCCATGAAATGGCTCCACTTCCCAAGGTAAACACATAACCTGAGGTTGACTTACTTTCATCCCTATCTGACTGGAAATCAGAATCACTGTAACCCAGAGGTAACAAGCTGTCTGCACGGTAAACTAACATGTACTCCTTAGTCCTTCTCAGGTACTTGAGTATATGCTTCACCGCAGACCAATGTTCCCGTCCTGGATTACTTTGATATCTAGCTACCATGCCAACGGCGTAGCTAATATCCGGCCTTGTGCATAGCATTGCATACATGAGACTTCCTACTGCCGAAGCATAAGGAACTGTCTTCATCTCCTCTATCTCCTTAGACGTCTTAGGAGACATCTCCTTAGATAAAGGTATTCCATGTCTAAAAGGTAACATACCTTTCTTGGAATCCTGCATGCTAAATCTGGCCAAGACAGTATCTATGTATGAAGACTGGGATAAGCACA
The DNA here is from genome assembly GCA_008636005.1 of Striga asiatica. Classification (NCBI taxonomy): domain Eukaryota; kingdom Viridiplantae; phylum Streptophyta; class Magnoliopsida; order Lamiales; family Orobanchaceae; genus Striga; species Striga asiatica. The sequence continues at coordinate 41,033 of BKCP01005750.1, read as the reverse complement.
ACATTCTCTTCTTACGATCTCTAATGAGCCTAATACCAAGAATGTGTCCTGCTTCACCTAAGTCCTTCATATCAAACTGCTTAGACAACCACACCTTTACGTCTGATAACTCCTTCTTACTGTTTCCAATAAGCAGTATGTCATCTACGTAAAGCACAAGAAACACCACCACGCTCCCACTGATTTTCTTGTAAACACAATGCTCATCCGGACATTGAGTGAACCCGTACGACTGGATCACCTCATCAAAACGGATGTTCCAAGATCTCGAAGCTTGCTTCAGTCCATAAATAGACCGATTAAGCTTACACACTAGATGCTCACGACCTTCAGCAATGAATCCCTCTGGTTGCTGCATATAGATGTCTTCTTGCAGGTTCCCATTAAGGAAAGCTGTCTTGACATCCATCTGCCAGACCTCATAGTCCATATGAGCGGCTACAGCCAAGAGAATCCGAATGGACTTAAGCATAGCTACTGGCGAAAAGGTCTCATCATAATCAATACCCTCGATCTGGGTATAACCTTTCGCAACAATCCTAGCTTTAAAGGTTTGCACCTTCCCATCCAATCCTCTCTTTCTCTTATAGATCCACTTACATCCAATGGGTCGTACCCCATCGGGTGGTTCTACAAGATCCCAGACCTGATTGGAGTCCATTGACCCCATTTCAACTTTCATTGCAACATTCCATGAATCTGCATCTTTATCTTGGAGTGCCTCATCGTAAGTTCTTGGGTCCGATTCTAGGCCTCCTGGAACTGAGTCCGATGACTCTCCAAGACCTATCCATCGGTCGGGTAAATGTGAAACCCTCCCACTGCGACGAGGCACTGTCTGCACTGGTACACTCTCAGTGTGTCGTGTTGCAGTATTATGTGATGTATCTACTTGCGCACTCGGTGGGGAACCATCGATTTCACCCCTTGACTCCTCTAAGACTAGTCTACTCGCGGGCTTATGATTCATAATATATTCTTCTTCCAAGAATCTAGCATTCGTCGAAACGATCACCTTCTGATCGTCAGGACTATAAAATAATCCACCTTTCCTTCCCTTGGGATAGCCTACAAAAACTCGTGCGTCCGAACGTTCTCCAACTTGCCAGGTTCCTGCACTAACACGTGTGCAGGACTACCCCAAACTCGAAGCTGTGAGAAACTGGGCTTGCGCCCTTTCCACATCTCATAAGGGGTAGTGTCAACTGACTTCGACGGAACCATGTTCAGAATATACGATGCCGTTTCCAATGCCAAACCCCAGAACAAATCTGGTAACCTCGAATAACTCATCATAGACCTAACCATCTCCATAAGAGTCCTATTTCTTCGCTCTGCAACCCCATTCTGCTGGGGCGTGCCGGGTGCAGTCAGTTGGGATTCAATCCCAGCTTCCGATAAGTATGTCCTGAACTCTCCAAAAAGGTATTCGCCACCTTGATTAGAACGAAGTGACTTGATACATTTACCATGAAGCTTCTCCACAACTTACCGATACTCCTTGAATTTCTCAAAGCATTCGGACTTGCGGTGCAACAGATAAACGTACCCAAATCTCGAATAATCATCTATGAAAGACACATAGTACTCGAAACCTCCTCTAGCCTGGATCGACATAGGACCACACAAATCAGAATGAATCAATCCTAGCACTTCTTGGCTCCTATACCCCTTTGCCGTAAACGGCCTCTTGGCCATCTTACCTTCTAGGCATGATTCGCAAGTTGGATAGTGCTCTTCCAATGGACCGAGATGTCCACTGGCCACTAACTTTTGAATCCTCCTAAGGTTGATGTGTCTAAGGTGCCACAGATATGCTTGATTCATCTGCAAAGACTCCTTCCTCTTATTAGATGTAGTTATGACATTATTCAATTCATTATGTTGCACTGTGGGAGAGTTCGGTTTGAGAACATATAAATTGCCAACTAATGAACCACAACATATGAAACGATTTTCAAAACGAATAATAACCATGTCATCAAACGAAACTGAAAAACCATCCATAACGAGTTTAGAAACTGAAACAAGGTTCTTTCTAAAGCTAGGAACATAAAGGCAATCTCTCAAAACCAAACTACTACTATCAAACGATAAAGTAACATCTCCCACTGCAACAGCCGCCACTTTCGTAGCATTGCCCATGTAGACGGTGATCTCTCCCTCCCTAAGTCGCTTGGTTTCCTGGAACCCCTGCAAAGAATTGCAGACATGATCAGTGGCTCCAGTATCTACACACCAGGTTCTGGTAGATACAACCGCTAAACATGTTTCTACGACATTAACGAGAGAGTTACCTTTCTTGAGGAGAGGGCAATCGACCTTCCAGTGTCCCGACTTATTGCACTTGTGGCATCTTCCTTTCGGTTTCTTTGCCACAACCTGAGGGGTCGGTCGTGGGTAAATCGGAGCATCCTGTGCTTTTGCCTTTCCTGCAGACTTCTTTCTCTTCCTGCCCTTGTGAGGCCTGGAAGGTCCAGCCTGCTCGGCGACTAGCACCTGAGGTGCTTGAGTGAATAAGGCCTCCGCCGACTGAAGCTCTGCAAGCAGTTCTGGAAGAGCCATATGCATCTTGTGCATGTTGTAGTTCAACCGGAACTGATCAAAGCTCTTCGGCAGAGATTGGAGCATAATATCAACCTGGGTTTCCCCGTCAATATATCCTCCCATAACCTCAAGCTCATTGAGCTGCGCCATAACCCTGAGAGCGTGCTCCCTTACGGGTGTGCCCTCGGCCATGCGCGTACTCATCAGAGCACTCAAAGCCTCTTGCCTAGCAGCCCTAGACTGATGTGCGAACAGATCCCTGAGATTGAGAAGTATATCTGCTGCAGTGTCCTTAGACTGATGCTGATGTTGAAGAACATTCGACATAGAAGCCAGAATGTAACACTTCGCCATCTCATCAGCCTTCTTCCACCGAGCATACTCCTCTTTCTCCTGCTCAGGAGCATCAGCCGCCGGCACCGCCGGACAAGCATCAGTGATAGCAAACTTATAACCCTCAGCAGTCAACACTATGTCTAAGTTCCTCTTCCAATCAATGTAATTAGGACCAGTAAGCTGATTTTCTTTTAGAATGACAGACAACGGATTGAACGACATGATGAATATCCTGAGAATCATGCAAATAAATTTTACAGATTAAACACTTTTGAATTTAACTGTTAATATTGATATCCTCAAAACAACATTAACTTAAATCCACCGACATCTATTACACCTTGTGAGAATGCATGCTACGAGGGTCGCCCTACAAACTCGCATTTTGTAAGAGAAGGGCTTTTCTAAGGCCCATTAATTTCCATAAGTCAAAACCAAATTCATGACGAACGAAATTAATAGTCGGTCTCCATTTGGCCATGCAATAGAATTCAGGGACCCCGAGGGGGGTTAATAAATTTAATCGCATTCTAAGTGAATCCCATTTCTCGGTCCTAAGGTCGTCAATTTTGATTATACGTCATCCGAGGGGAAGCCCGTACGCTCTCATAAGATTTCCTCTAACCGTCTACTTTTAGAAATTTGTCCTGGTAATTTCCTACAATTAATTTTAGCAATGTCACCCGAGGGGGAGCCCATTACCGCAATTAATTGATTTACCGAAAAATTAGAAATGGAGGCCTTAGGAATTTTACAATTAACTTTAATTTAAAATCCCTTCTCAAACTTAGTATAATTTAATGAGGATTTTTAACTATTTATACAATTCCAAATTAATCTATGTTAATGCAATAATTAATTAACATGCATATTAATTCATGCAATTCTAAATTAATCTATGTCAATGCAATAATTAATTAACATGTTCAATAAATTATGCAATTCTAAATTAATCCATGCCAGTGCAATAATTAATTACATGCATAATTTACTGACACAATTCCAAATTAATTCTATGCATTACATAATTAATTAACATGCATAATTAATCTAGCAATACTAAATTAATCCCATGCAAGAACATAATTAATTAACATGCATAAATAATAATTTAAAGGCATAATAAATTTAAATAAATAAATCCACTATTATGGCCATTAAATATTGAGTCTCCTTAAACAAGGAAACTGTGACAGTTCTTTTCCTGTTCAACTGGAACTCCTTTAAGCAGTAGAATCCTGGTTGATCTTGTACTGCTTGATCATCAAGGCAAAAACGAACCACCAGCTGCCGCCACCAGTCCGCCGCCGCCGGCCACCGGTCGCCGCCTACCGGTTCGCCGGAAAAAGCCAAATTTTTTTATTTTTTTTTATTCTTCGAGGCTCGTTGATCTCTTGTGATCTCCCGGTCATCAACACACGATCACAATACGAAAAATATAATTTACAAAATTACATAATTCTATCCTAGATCCAACGAATGGATGTACATGTTTTCTAAACAAATAATTAAATCTATCCGGTCAACCCCCGGGCGAATAATTATTACAAACATTCATCCATAAATTCCTCGACATGCCCGAAGCTCTAAAAACAAATTTAAAACCATACATCACATTCAACAACATTCATCAAACACATAATCGGCCATAATAGTGGATTAACTATTTTTCTGCAAAACCGAGTTATGCAAATATAATCCAATATATGGCTGCGTTTGAACACATCTTGTCAAATAAAGCCGTAAAAATTCGAACTTTGTACAAAACGAATTAACCAAGTGCTATGGTACCACTTGTTGGGATCTGTGAGGATCTCGTTATGTACAAATCACGAATTCAATAGCAAACGCAAACCTATGCGCAGCGAATCTAAAGGTTTGACGTAGAGAACTTACGGCTTAAAATTTATGTAGATCTGGCTGACCACGAACGGTTGACCGCAATTGATTGACCGCAAATCACGTCTTGGGTTGCACGAACAAGATCAGATCAAAACCGGATCAAACGGATGCAAACAGATCAAAACGAGATTTTGCTGCCAGGCACCTTCCAGCGGCGCGTGAGGGTGCGTGCGGTGTCGGATTCCGGCGACGTCGGCGGCGATGGAAAGCTCGAGACGGTCGTCAAGGTATACTGTACGTCTCAATCGGACTTCTGGTTAGTTCTGTAGGTCAAAATATATTTTGTCTCGGTTTACCTACAGATCTTCTACTGTATTACTCAATACACCCTTCTTCAACTTGTACCAGTGGAGCAACAAGAAGAAGATAAAGCTCGAATGAGATCTAGAGAGAGAGGCGTGTTTCACGTGAGATGTGAATTCTCGTTCCTTCTCATGAGCTTAATGATGTATATATAGAGCTACAGTAGGGACCCTAAGGAGATTAGGAAAAGGGCTCCTTAATTAATTAGACTAACTGTGGGCCAAGCCCACTCCTCTAATTAATTAAATAATATTAATGGGCCACCAACATTATATTATTGCACTCCCTCTTCCTAGCCCAAATTACATTTGAGACTCCAATAATAATTACTCGATTTACCTCCCCACGTTTAAGATATAATGTCCATTAATTAATTCGATTACTGACAATCAAGAATTAATTAATTTATTATTATTTCACCGAAGCTAGCGCTCGCTATCACATTCTTATTATGCCAGAAGTTAATCCACCTGCAGGGTTTAGCATAATAATCCTTCATGAACTCACTCCGGGGACATCATCAAACTAACGCACATGGTGACCGTAAATATCCTAACAGCACATCCTATATATAATAATATTACCCAAAACAGTAGGAATATTAATCCAGCGAACTGAACCTCACCCATGTGAATCAAAGTAATATATATTATACATATCGAGGCCTGTTTAATATCTTACGGGTTAAGAGAACGTAGTAATTAACCGAGGCCTAGTTCATTTACGACGATCAGTATAAAATGAACTTCTCCTCTCTGGGATCCTGTTCAATACATAAATGTACTAGTGCAACTAATCAGTCAAGACAAACTGTACAGTTGACACTACAACCGTTCGGATGGGGTGTTCATGTCCATCTAGGTTGTGAACAACTATTCTTGTTCGCAAGTGACTGATAGAGTGATCTTCGGTTCGCCCGATGACGACCCACCCTATCTAAGTGCAAAACAACAGAACGTAGAACTTGTTTAATCTAACATGATTCTCATTCATAAAGGGTAAATGTGTAATAACATGCAAAGCCAAGCTTTCAGTATATAACACTAACAGCAGCACTACTCCCTCTACATCCTCCGCTTGGAAACTTATCACCGGCATTCGAGCAGTGATCCCCACCTCCTCTCTCTTTCTTTTCACCGCTCGAACATGGCCTTTCCTTGCATTGTTCGAGTCTCCATCAGTCGGGCCCCCCGAAATCATATAGATTGTCCCTCTCTTCACTGGGCCCTGATCCTCCTGACCTCGATCTCGACTCCTTCGCCTCCTTTTGCCTCCTCGATCATCTCTCCTTCCTCGAGGATCATCCTCCTCCTCATCATCATCTCGATCACTCCGTTCCACCGAATCCTCCCGACACCTTCCTTTGCCCTTCCCCTTCGCCTTGTCTTCATATACGAACTCCTTAAGATACCCTGTCATGATAAGGTGCTCGATCTCATCTTTGAGGTGCCTGCACTTCTCTGTTGTATGCACATAATCTTTATGAAAACGGCAATACTTGCCCGACCTAGGTTGCGTTGGGACCTCACGCCTCGACTTCGGCCACGTCACGTCCTTATTCTCGATCTTCTTCTCAATAGCCACCAGCACCTCCCCCATCTTTGCATTAAGGGGCGTAAAGTTATGGAACCGCTTCCCTCCAAACACTGGTCGATCTTTCCACGGGTCCTCTCGCCCTCAATCAACCCTGCCACGCCCCTCTCTCCTGGGCGATCTCCTACCTGGTGACGCCTTTCGAGGTGAGCTCATCCTTCCTTTCTTCGGCTCCGGACTAGCCAACTCCTCCAACTTAGCAAACTCCGCCTCCATCTCTTCCAGATTAATATATTTCTTACACCTTTTCAGCACATCATCATACGTACGAGCAGGGGTTTTTGCTAAAGATGTTCGACAGGGTCCTGCTCGCAAACTCCGTATCAACCCCCCAGCCTTCACCTCGTCCGAGGCCGTGGGGATCTCCAAAAAAGTTTGATTGTATCGCGCAACATACTTGCGCAACGATTCTTTCTCCCCTTGCCTCATGGCCATCAACTTCAAATACGTTTTCTCCTGCGCCACCGCACTCGCATACTGGGTCATCAGCTTTTTCGCGAAATCGTCAAAGTCCTTGATCGATCCATGAGGGAGCTGCTAAAACCAATCGAGCGCACCTCCCCTCAAGGTCGACAAGAATGCCCTGCAGCTAACAGAATCAGAATAACCATGCAACACAGCCAAATTCTCAAACGCCCTTACATGCCTCGACGGGTCAGTAGTCCCGTCAAACATCAAGCTCATGTCCCTAAAATTCGCAGGTAATGGTGCGGCCAATATCTCCCTCGAGAACGGGTGTCCTCGAGCCCGCCTTTCAGGTCGACCATCCATTTGGCCTGCATCTGCCTCACCTGCTCTGCGAGCCTCTCCACCTCACGATCTCGCAGGGCTCCCTCTCCTCCATAGCTAGACACGTCCTCATCTACCATCGTTGGTCCAACAGCCACTCGCGAAAGGCTTTGAGTGACTTGCTGAACCGCTTGTGCCGCTGCGTTCGCCACCATTTGCTGCATCTCCTGCCTGGTCATCACCACCTGCTGGCCGGGACGCGGCTCTTCCGCCGGCGGCGGCACTGCTCCCTGCGCCGCCGGTCCTTGCTGCAGCGTCACAGCCAGATCTGGTTGCAGCGGCGTTGGGATCGCCGCTCCTTGAGCTATGCGAGTCTCCTGGGCCCAGTTTGAGCCCACGTCAGCCTCTAGTTGCACCGGCGAGACTCCTCCGCCTTGGGGAGGGGGCGTCGGAGTCACCGGTGTGCGCGAGGGTCTGGAGAAGCCCGGAGGAGGGCCGTCTCCAAACGGCCTCGTCATCGTCCACGCATCGTCGAACGATGCTTGCAAATCTCTCCTAGGAATTCCGTCCGCCATAGCCACCGAGCTTAAGAATTCTCAGCTTGCCTCCTTCTTTCTCGCCGGTAGAACGCCGCGTTCCTGCACAGAACTCTCACACCGGAGGGGTTTTCCGGTGAAGAGCCTCCGATGCTTAAGTCAGTATGTGTTGTTCAATTCTCCAAAGAAAAGAATGGATAAATCGTGATTTACAAGAAAAGACCCACTCCCATATATATATGAGTGAGATACCTGCCCTAGGAATTGGCTGGCTTTTGGTGAGCTGTCCTGCCCGTCCGTACACACATAGTGTGCGTGTGTCAGAGATTGTCAGAGGTGGCTTTTGCCACTATCACTCTGCACCAATATATTCTCGCCACGTGTCCCTCTGAGCTGAGGGAGATTATTCCTCTGCGTAGGCCGTTGGAATCTCCTAACGCCATCCACGCACCCTTACGCGTTCACGCGACGCTCTAGACTGCTCTTCACCTGTTGAATGCTCGATCTCCTCCCTTTTGGTCGATCCTCGACCAACTCGCTATTCTGCTCCATCTCTTTCCTTTTGGTCGATCCTCGACCAGTTCTGCTATTCTGCTCGATCTTCTTCCTTTTGGTCGATCATCCTTCTACCAATCCGGCTTTCTCCACCTCGAGGTTATTCGATCGATGCTCGCAAATCGGTCTATTCCTCAGCTATATAATATCCCATATCAAGGTCTATGACTTGAATTCGCACTTCATAATACTTAGAAAATTCTAAGTATTATGCTATTAGGACTCGGCATGTTCTAAGGCTCGAAAAATAGAGTTTTGGGCCTTGGAAGCTGGACTGTCGCTGCTGGGCGCTGGGCTGGCGCGGGGGCCATAGGCGAGGCTTTTTGCTGGGCTGCTGCTGGGCGCGCGGGGCGCTGGGCTGCTGGGCCTGCGGGACTGGCCTGCTGGGCGCATGCAGGGCGTTGATGAAGGATCGTGTGTTACGTCTAGCCGTGAATGACACTCGAACCGATTTTTGAGGCTTTTCTTGAGTCCCTATGACTTAGAAAAATATACCAAGTGTTGGTTAAGACTTAGGCTTGGTCTCGGACCTCGACCCGGGGCCTTGGGTGGGGTCGCGGCTCGAGTGGCTCGGTTAACTTCTCGATTTTCCGAACGAGGTCTATGACTTGAATTCGCACTTCATAATACTTAGAAAATTCTAAGTATTATGCTATTAGGACTCGGCATGTTCTAAGGCTCGATTATAAATTGTCTAAGGCTTACTTCTTGGTATTCCAAGACTTAGAAAATTATTCTAAGTACAAAATATCAAGACTTGGCTAGGCTCGAGAATTAACTTGAAAAATAATCGGAACCAAACTAGGGTTCGAAGCCGATAATTTCTTGAGTCGATTAACTATAACTTATCAACCCAAATTAGTGAATTTATCTTGACTTATACTTAACATAGAAAATTCCAAAGAATAATCTATCATACTTACACTACAAGAAATCTGTCAAAAAGTGACAAATTTCCTGTGACGAAAAAAGAATTGTCACCGTAAATGTAGCCTTATGGTGACGAATTTTAAAAATCGTCATTAAATCGTTGCATACGGCGACGGTTGCTACATGCGTCATCTTAGAATTAATTTTTCGTCACATAAACGTACTTTTCATGACAATACATCTCACTTTGTCACCTAAACATGTAAATTCGTCACATTTATATAAAAATATTATCTGTGACGGATGACTTCTCGTCATAGTTTGTCAGGCAACAATGACAAAGTATATTTTCGTCACCGTTAAATAGAATTTTATGACGTTGTTTATTTTCATCATTAAATCACATTTCTAGTGACGGATTTTATTATGACGGATAATATTTAATCACAAATTGTAAGCTAATATGACAAAATATATTGTTTGTCGCAAATGAATATCTTTTTTATGACACCACTTATTTTCGTCAGTATATTACATATTTTATGACGATTCTATGTGTGACAAATTATATTTTGTCACAATTGTGTTAGTAACAATGACAAATGTAAATTTCGCCACCAAAGATTATTATTTTATGACATTATTTAATTTCATCACTGACTTCAAATAATTTATGACGATTCTATTTGTGACAAATTATATTTTGTCACAATTGTGTTGGTAACAATGACAAATTTAAATTTCTCCACCAAAGATTATTATTTTATGACATTATTTAATTTCGTTATTGACTTCAAATAATTTATGACGATTCTATTTGTGACAAATTATATTTTGTCACAATTGTATTAGTAACAATGACAAATTTAAATTTCGCAACCAAAGATTATTATTTTATGACATTATTTAATTTCGTCACTGAATTCAAATCATTTATGACGCTTTTCTTACGACGAATGATATTTCGTCATAAAATTTGTTACGAAAAAATGATGAATTTTATTTTTGTCACCAAAGAATGTTCTATGCATGACACCTTTACTTTCGTCCTTAAAACCACATAATATGTTCGTTCAAGTTACTCTTCTGACGAGTTCGAGTAGGCGCGTGAGCTGTCGGTCTGAAGTCAGGGGCTTGGCTCCCTATTCTCTCTCTAGTGAGTGGTCGTGCTGCTGAAGTCGACAGAGGTGGTGGGTAGGGTGGTGGGCTTCGATCTCCTGGGTTTTCCGTGGTGACATGCAGATGAGGTTCCGAGTCGTCGGTTTGGGTCGAGTTAGACCGGAAACCGGTCACATGATCGGTTTGATTTTTTAGAATGAATCGGTTGCTAGCGAACGAATTAAAACTCGATCAACGATCGGTTGAACTGATCAAATTCAGTCAAAATCAACTGATCGAACCGTTACGAACCGATCCTATGTTTTTAGAATTAAATTTTAATATATTTAATAATATTATTTATATACATAAAAAAGCACATTTTTAACTATAATAAATATGTATAAATTATTATTAATTAGCTTAAGTATTTGAATGATTTAAGTTAACATAATATTTAATTAACAAATTTTTGTATATATTTATTATATAAAATAATGACATTTATTATATAAAATAGCATGTCATATGCCTTATTATCTTATTAAGTAATAACCTAAAATTGCTAAAGTGCCATTAAGAATCCAAAATTATACCAATTAAGTTTTTAAGTGTGAAAATCCTTCTCATTCTCATCACTCAGCAAAAAATAATGTCTCTACCACATACCAATTGTCTTTCCCCAATTTCAACCTAACTTGCAGACCAATGCCACTGGTTCGATCTCATCTCCTAATTGCAACCTCTGAATCAATTTCATGAGGGAATAGGAATTCAATCTAGAATTCGATCTCATTTCCCAATCTGATTTCCCAATTGGTGCTCGAAATCGTTGGCGAGGACAAGGATGTAGGCGGAGATCGTGTGCTATCTGGAGGTCGACGAGTCTTGCATCTACGCCTCACTACCCAAAGCCAGTCCATTTTTATTCGCAACACAAAATCTCAAGCAGCAAGAAACTATTTTTATGAAAGTATGATTGTGCATTTATTCCTTTTTCAAGGGGTGGGTTCAGTTATTTGATATGGATCCAGTTCCGTGGTTTGATAATTTCCTATGGAACCATGATTTACCTATGATCATGGCTTGTGAATGGAGCAAGGTTTTTGCAGCAGTTCTTTGGCGCTTATGGAAGCGACGGTGCGAGGTTGTTTTTGAAGTCGGTGGAGGGTGAGGTTGTGGGTGGTGTGAGCGGACGGCCGACTCTGCAGCGTGGGGGAGCAGGTGGTGTGGTCAAGGGACAACCACTTTTCGATGGAGGTCCAGTGGTAAGTCACGCCGTTGCAGAGGCTCGGTAGAGACATCATCATGCCCAGAAGCTCGCTGGCTCATATTTCTGCAATTCTTTCTTGAACCAGATGCAGAGCCACGAGATGCTGGCCAAGTTCCTCCAAGCCGCAGATGGAGATGGTGATCTACGGCATCGGCAACATTAGGACTTCTTAGTGAACTGCCTTCTAAAGACTTCTTAGTCGATGAAAGATTCATTCGAGCCATTTGGATGCTGCTCGAGCTCGCTGTCCTGATGAAGAGGAGATTTGACTGGTGTTTGCCCGATTATCTTATCGAGAACTTCCACGTTATCAGAAATGGCGAGTCGTGGGATCAGAGGATCGGTAAAGTGCCCATCTGGCTCTCGACCCTTGAGACCGACTTATAATGGAGAGAGTTGAGTACATGCTCGACGTGGAATACAACATGTTCAGCCTCAGGAGGAGCAAGGAGAATTTCCACCTCATAATGTCTCTGCTTTCCTGGATATGGGATTTGGTTAAGATGAGGCATGATAGGTTGAGAGTGGCTGGTTAGGATGAGATATGATAGGTTGAGGCTTGTGGAGAGACTTAAGTGTAAGTATTAGTATAAGTTCATGTTGAGGTAACAATGATTAGTTGAGCATTATAATTGCGGTTCTACTATGTATATGCATTATGTACTATGTCATTTGGTCTTTTTGGTTGTACAAGGTGTTGACATCCGAGTTCGCCCATAAGACCGAACCGGACAACACAATTTCGAGAGCCGAACCGGAGGCCCGGTCCACCCATAAAGTGCCGAGCTGGACCGGGAAACTTTTTGACCGAGACGTCCCCATGAGTCCGTCTGCCAGTCCGGCGTTTTGCGACTACGAAGCTTCAGTGCCGACCTGGAGAGTGACGGTCTGGCCGAAAGATTCTCCAAGGTCAGAGGAACAAGCAAAGAAAAGGTGCCGATCTGGAGTTCCAGGACGGGCCCCTGCAGTGAAGGTGTCGACCTCGATAATATTATAATAATGCCACTTGGAGGGTAATCATTGGCTGATGGATGGGACACCCTAGCCTGTTGACCTACTTCCCCTAGCCAAGACATAAAGCCTGTCAGCATTAAATGCCCGTCAGACAATGATGAGGAAAACCTCAAATCGCATTTAATGCTGTCAGAGAGGCGCCGAACTATCCTGCTGAAACACTGTACGACAAGACTGATGAACAGTACCTGAACAGTGCCACATTTAAGGCTACTATAAATAGCAACCCTTCTCATTTATTTTGGGTTGTTGAATCTCAACTGTAAAAGCTATCTCTCTCTACTTTCTCTCTCTAAAAACTCGTGTGATTACTCTGTAATAATTGGTAAGGATATTGCAAGTGCCGACCTCGTACGAGAGGCCGACCTCGCGATCTATCAATAAAACCGCAATCAAACCGTATTTCCTTGTCTTTGCGTTATTTCCTTTCCTATTATTTACCTTTTTAACCGTAAACCGAAAACGTCCGTCAAAGCCCTCGAGGGGGTCTTCGCCGCGTTCAGCAGGGACCCATCGTCCCTGTACCCCCAGTTCCTACTTTCGCTGCGGCTTTGCAGCACCCCGACGTCCTCAAAGCCCTCGAGGGGGTCTTCGCCAAGGCCCTCGCCAGTCAAAACGCCGGGGCAAACACTGTAGTGCCCACGGAGAACCCCAGTAACACATTGCTCCACACTCCTGAAAAGGAGACCGGTGGACAGAGGAACCCAGCAAAATCCAAAACTACGGCCCAATCCCCGAACCGTGAGGCCCAGAACCGCCGCGACAGGAGTACCAGACCGGCTCCCACGGAACAGACGGGGGAGAGCCGGCCGGAGCGAAGCCTCCCGGTCGTTCGTCGCTCTGTTCACCAGCGCCTGGGTGACAAGAGCCACGCCAACCAAGACCTCCGGGAGGTGATCAGGCGGGGCAAAGCCATCAGCCACGACACTGAGGAAGTCGCGGCCCTCAAACGCAGAATTGCCGAGTTGGAAGGTCGGCAGCCCACCAGGAGTGATTTTTCACTCCCAGCTCATCAACAAACCCGTGCGCGACCGACTCCTCTGGTCGCGGATAACGCCTCGCCTCTTTCCCTCGATATCCTGCAAGAGGCTGTCCCGAAGGGGATACAAATACCCCAGCTCGGCCTCTATGACGGGAGCTCGGATCCCGACTCACACCTCGGCCTCTACACCTCGTGGATGGACCTGCACGGCGCCTCCGACGCCCTGCGATGCCGCATGTTCTCCCTGACGTTGGGGCCTAAGGCGCAGAGGTGGTACCATTCCTTATACCCCCACTCCATCTCGACCTGGGCGCAGCTCGGGTCGGCGTTCCGGTCCCACTTCATTGGATCGCAGATCAATCTCGCCCCCAAGGAATCAATCTCCAACATCGTACAGGGCGAGACTGAGAGTTTGAAGGACTACATCGCCAGGTTCAATGACCGGGTCCAAAATATGGAGCGGTGCCACCCCGACGCCCTGCTCATCACGGCCCAGGGCGGACTCAGACCAAAGACGCTGTTCAGATGGTCCCTGTGCCAGAACAAGCCGACCACCTACCAAGAGTTCCTCACCCGCGCCCAGGAATACATCATGGCGGAGGAATCATCGTCCATCCCGACCTTCGACGCCACACCGGCGCCGGCACCAGCAAAGGCGAAAACAAAAGAGGAGAAGTCGGGAAAACCGAGCAAGTCCTTTGCTGAGATCCGAGCTCAGCGGAGACAGAGGGCCGAAGAGCTGAAAGAAAGCTATCAGGGCGTCTTCTCGGTGGGTGCCGCGGCAATCTACGAGGAAATCAAAGCCAAGGGGCTGTTACCAGACCCCAAGCCAATGTTCACCGACAAGGACAAAGTCGACAAGACCCGCTACTGCACCTACCACAAGGCGCACGGGCATAATACCGATCAGTGCCGGAATCTGATCTCGGCACTCCTGAAGCTGATCGACGACCCCCAACTTCGGAAGTTCACCCATTCTGGAGACAAGAGAAAGAAAGGGGGCCGCTTTGAGGAAAACCCCGACAGTGACGAGGACGCCGATGTAAATCCTCGAAGAAAGAAACCGCAACAAGGCGGTCCCCACGAAATCATGACCTTCTGCCCCACCCACCAAGACGAGGCCGGCACCTCCAGGGGCAGAAAAAGAGACCGGTCCCCTCGCACCGGGGGCGACCCAGCCAACTACCCTTCCCGGCGCGTCAACACCAGCCGGGGCGAATCCCTCCTCTCCAGGAGACAGACCAAGGCCTACGCCCGACAGGCCTACCATGCCGGGCAAAGGGTGATGCACGCCCACAGCAGGCCGGCGCCGGAGCCGACCCCAAACACCATCACCTTCAACGATGAAGACGCCTTCCTGTTCGATCATCCCCACTCCGACGCCCTGGTGATCACGGCGCCGATCATGGCGATTAAGATCCACCGCATCATGGTCGACACCGGGGCCTACGCCAGCATTCTTTATTACGAAACCTTCAAGAAGATGGGGATTGACAGGAAGGAGGTGCAGCCCTGCCGGGAGCGAATCCAAGGCTTCAATGGCCAGACCATCGCCCCAGTCGGGCAGGTCACACTGCCGATCCGTTTCGGAGAAGGAGGGCAGCCCACGAAGACAATCTTAGAGACCTTCAAAATCGTGGACTGCCCGAGCGAGTACAATGCCATCCTGGGGAGGACGGCACTTTACAAGCTGAAGGCCGCCGTCTCCATCTTCCACTACTCGCTCAAATTCCCGACCCCCGATGGGGAAGGAACTCACCGGGGAGACCAAAGGGAAGCACGGGAATGCATACTGACCATCCCGCGCACCGAAATAAACATGGCGGACTTACGGGAAGACGCCGGGGTGGCAAACACCGAGTTGGCACACGACGGTGATGGGGGCAACCGCATGCTGGGAAACCAGACAGGTTCGCATCCCCTGACCTCGACGGGTGCCGACCCGACAGTCGCGGAGCCAAACGCTGGAGCGGACAACTCGGCCCCGGGCGCCGAGGTGACGGATCCCGTCGAGGGCGGAGTCGAAGACGACCTCGACAGGGACAGGGGGAGAAGGGCCGGCAAAAGGCCGATCACGGAGGAAGACGAGCTCGACCCTCGGGCACAATACGAAGAAAGACGGGGGACGAAGAGGGCCGAGCCAATGGACGAAGTCGAGGTCATCTTCATCGACGAAGAGACCTGCCAGAAACAACTCCGGATCGGGAGCAAGCTGCCGGGGCCAATGAAGGCCGAACTGACCGAGTTCCTCCGGAAAAACGCAGATGTCTTTGCATGGACCCACGAGGACATGGTCGGCATCGACCCGCAGGTCGCCTGCCATCGGTTGCAGGTCGACCCCACAGTCAAGCCGGTCGTGCAAAAGCGGAGGAAGCTCGGCCCCGACCGACAGCAAGCCCTGGAAGAGGAGGTGACCAAGCTCCAGGACAACGAGTACATACGCGAAGTCCGGTACCCGACCTGGGTGGCCAACCCGGTACTTGTGAAGAAGAGCAACGGGGCATGGCGGTTGTGCATCGATTTCTCCGACCTAAACAAGGCATGCCCCAAAGACAGCTATCCCCTCCCTCACATCGACTACATGGTCGACGCTACGTCAGGTCACGAGCTGATGAGCTTCATGGACGCGTACTCCGGCTACAATCAAATTCCCATGCATCCGGACGACGAGGAGCATACCTCCTTCTACTCGGCACGTGGACTTTACTGCTACACCATGATGCCGTTCGGGTTGAAGAATGCCGGGGCCACCTATCAACGCCTAGTTAATAAGATGTTTGCTAGCTTGATAGGTGAATGTATGGAAGTGTATGTAGATGATATGTTAGTTAAGTCTGTGTACGCGTCCAATCATGTAAACGATCTTAATAAAATGTTTTCCATTTTGCGTGATTATTCCATGAAGTTAAATCCCAAAAAGTGTACTTTCGGTGTTGGGTCAGGAAAATTCTTAGGGTACATAGTCAGCCAGCGCGGCATCGACGCGAACCCCGAGAAAATCAGAGCAGTGCAAGACCTTCGACCGCCGACGTCAATCAAAGGAGTCCAGAGCCTGACTGGCAAACTCGCCGCCTTGAGCCGGTTTATCTCGAAGTCCACCGATCGCTGCAAACCTTTTTTCGACGCCATCAAGAAAAATCACAAGTTCGAGTGGACGCCGGCCTGCCAAAAGGCGTTGGAGGCAATCAAGGAAACTCTCAGCCAGGCTCCGACAATGCAAAAGCCCCGTCCAGGTGAAATGCTATATCTGTACCTGGGAATTTCCGAGGTGGCCGTAAGTGCCGCCCTGATTCGGGAGGATGATTCAGGCCAATTCCCGATCTACTACGTGAGCAAGGCTCTTCACGACGCCGAGCTGAGGTACCCGCCTATGGAAAAGCTTGCCTTCGCCTTGGTGACCGCAGCTCGAAAACTCAGGCCGTATTTCCTGGAATACTCAATCACGGTTCTCACAGCCTACCCGCTAAGACAAATCCTACACCGACCCGACACCTCGGGTCGAATGGTCAAATGGGCAGTAGAGCTGGGACAATACGACATCCAGTACCGACCCCGAACAGCAATGAAGGGGCAGGTACTATCGGACTTCATAGCCGAGTTCACGCCGGGAGTCGAGGAAGCGAAGGGCGAAGAACCCTGGGTGATGTACGTGGATGGGTCCTCCACTGCCGGACGAGCAGGTGGAGGAGTCGTCCTCGTAGATCCTCAAAAAAGGCTATTCTGTCACTCGATTCAATACCTCTTCCCGGCGACCAACAACGAAGCCGAATACGAGTCATTGCTATCCGGGCTCGACCTAGCCGAAGCCATGAGCCTGACCGATCTCGTCATATACTCCGACTCCATGTTAATGGTCAAACAAATTTCCGGGGAGTTCGAGGTCAAAGAGCCAAGGCTGGTTCCCTATCTGGGGCTAGTGAAGAAGAAATTAGCCAAACTCCGGACCCGAATAGAGCATATCCCGCGAACGGAGAACGTACAAGCTGACGCCTTGGCCCGTCTCGCCTCAAGTGCCGGGGTGGAGAGCGTCGACTATGTACAGGTCGCTCACAAGGAACAACCTTCCGTACTCGGCACCTCCATAATGAGCGCCGACCTAACCGTTGCAGACGAAGAACCGAACTGGATGATCCCGATCCGGTCGTATCTTGAGACCGGTGCGTTGCCGTCTGACCCAAAAGAGGCCAGACAGCTCCGTACCCGGGCAGCTCGATTTACGATCGTGGCCGGCGAACTGTTCAAGAGAGGATACTCGGCACCCTTGCTCAAGTGCGTGGACGAGAAGAGCGCCGAGTACGTTCTGAAGGAGATTCACGAAGGCGTATGCGGAAACCACTCAGGCGGTTACGCTCTCGCCCACAAAGTTCTCAGGCAAGGATATTATTGGCCCAGCCTGAAGAAAGACGCCTTGGACATGGCTCGGAGATGCGCAAAATGTCAAACATTCGCGCCGAACATCGTCCAACCCTCGCAGCCATTGAAGTCAATATTTAGCCCGTGGCCGTTCGCCAAGTGGGGTGTTGACCTGATCGGCCCCCTACCCACCGGAAAAGGCGGAGTGAAGTACGCGGTCGTCGCCGTGGACTATTTCACGAAATGGGCTGAAGCCGAACCACTCGCTACCATCACCGAACAGAAGATGATCGACTTCCTGTGGAAGTCAATCATATGCCGCTTCGGGGTGCCGAACTCCATAATCACCGACAACGGGAGACAGTTCGAGGGGAAGAAGCTAGAGGCATTTTGCGAAGAACATAACATCAAGCATTTCTTCTCGACACCCTACCACCCCCAGTCCAATGGCCAAGTGGAAGCAGTGAACAAAATCATCAAGCACGGGCTCAAGGTCCGTCTTGAAGCCGCGAAGGGGGCCTGGCCGGAAGAACTCCCAAACGTACTCTGGTCGTACCGCACGACAGCAAGATCGTCTACGGGAGAGACGCCGTTTTCCCTAGCATACGGGACAGAAGCAATGGTACCTGTCGAGCTCGGCGCCCCAACCTTTCGAGTAACCAACTTCGAAGAGGAGTCTAATTCAGAGCTGTTGAGAGCAAGTCTCGACCTGATAGATGAGCATCGGTCACAAGCCGAGCTCAGAAACGCGGCGTACAAGAGACGAAGTGAGAGATACATTAATTCTTAAGTTAAATCCCGCTCCTACCAGGTCGGCGACTTAGTGCTGAAGAGGGTAACGGGGCCTGACCCCGGACCGCTAAAACCAAAATGGGAAGGGCCCTACAAAATCAGCGAAGCCCTCCCGCATGGGGCCTACCGTCTCGAGCACCTGGACGGCACCCCCCACCAATACCCGTGGAATGCGGCCTTTTTGAAAAAATTTTATCAATAGGTCTAGGACAACGTTGTATTTTCTCTTTTGTAACATTACTCTTGTAAAAAATTGATGAAGCTCGTAAAAATTTATGTTTTCTGTTCCTTACCTTGTAATTTTGCTCCTACCCTAAGTATAGATCGAGTCGAAGCGGCGTAATTAACGTAAGGAACGAAGTGCCGGCCGGGATCAGTGCGATGGCCGGGTCGGCACTAGCTGGACTCAACTAGGAAGTCCAGTCAGGCCAATAATACCACCGAGTCCAAATTCGAGACCGGTTCGGTAAGCTGCCATATAATTATGTGCAGGTCGGGTCAGTACGGTGGCCCGGCCTTCACGAGCCGGGCTCGGCAAAGTAGCCCGGTGAGGCCACTGCGCCAACGTAAGGAACCAAGTATACAAAACAAATATAAGGAGCCAAGTCCAATCCCGGACTCGGCCGCGTAAGAAAGAGGAAAAGTGCCGATCTCGACATCCGACTCGGTCACGTAAAAATAAGTAAATATGCAAAACGGCACTAGGCCTATACTTGCAGAAAAACACGTAAACACATTCGTTAAACGCAAAATGTAAGTAAGCACGCAGTGTGGCACCAAGCCCATACTTGCAGAAAACGCAGAAAAACATTCATCCATGGCTAAGTAAATAAAATGTTAAGAATTCATTCAAAACAAACAAATCACAGTAATTCGTTCAGAACATAGAGATCATCCATGATTCAAGTTTTCCAAAACAAATAGTAAACGCCAGGCTCGAAACAAAGCTGGCAAAGGGAATCTAAATATGCACTACATAGTCATTTCCGAAAAACAGGCCACACGCGGCCGAAATATCACGGCACACAGGCCGGAGAAAATCTTCAAAGAACGGCCTCGGTATCGACCTCCACCACCGCAACCTCGGCTTCAGCCGCAGCAGCTCCCTCGGCCTCCGCCTCCCTCGCCTCCGAGGTGCCGACCCCAGCCTCGGTATCGGCAGCTGCCTTCGCGGCCGCGGCCGCTTTCTCGGCCTCCTCCAAATCCGCGACTACCGACAGAACGGCGCCGCGCCTCGGCCGGGGCTCAGGGACCGGGTCCGCCTCGAATGGCTTATAGTTCGGAAGGAGCTCCCCGGGGGCCAGCCGCCATGTCTGGAGAGAGGGCACCGCGCCGAATCTCTTGAAGCCGACAATAACGCCCTCGGCCCAACCCCGGAGTCTCCGAACCACCGCGGCTTCGTCGGCGTCGACCTCGCAGATCTGGCCTTCGAAGTCCAGGTCGTACCGGGCCGCCTTCTCGGCGAGGATAGCCCTGAAGTCGTCAAGGGAGAGCACCCCGGCATCAAGACGCTGGAACAACCAATAAAGGTTGTACGCCGCCGAAATATCCATGCTCTCCCTCATCTCCTCAAAGTACTGGACTTGAACCTCGGCATAGGTCGCCGGAGGGGGAAGAGCGATGGGCTCGCCGTCGATCTGCTTGGCGGCCTCCTTCAACAGGCAAACCTGGGAGCTCAGCCTTTTGCCGTACTCTGTCAGCTCGGAGGCCTCTTCCTCGTACTTTCTTTTCAGATCGGCGACCTCGGCAGCGTGCAGTTCGGCAAGGCGAACGAGGTCGGCCTTGTGCTTTTCCTCCAGTCCGTGGACCTCATCAGCACAGCGCCTCTCGCTTTCCGACAGCTCGGTGGCCAGCCTCACCTCCATCTCCTCCCTTTGCTGAGCCCACGCCGCCCTCTCGCGAGCCAGATCCTCGGCGGCCTTGGCAGCCGCCCTCTCCGCCACGGCGACAGAGCCGCGCTGGATGACCAGCTCGTTCTCCAGAGACGAGATCTTCTTGACCTCGTCCTTAAGCTCGCTGATCCGACCCTTGGAGGTGGCCAAATCCTCCTCGGCCCTATCACGGGCGTCGACCTCCCGCTGCATGGCCACGGCGGCGTGGATCAGCTCGACCATGGTCCGGCCCATGGACGCCACCGAGTGCTGAATGAGTTGTGTCGGCGAGAGCATAGTCATCGCCGTCTCAGCGGTCGGGGTCCAAGAGGCCATCACGACCTGCGCCGCGGACATCACCTCCCTCGGCAGACTGTGGGGATTGGGCAAGTCAAGTGAAATCGCCGACGCCGAGTCGATGAACCACTGGTCAGGAAACCCCTCCAGGCTCTTGGAGAGGCTGGCCTTGCGGCTCGGGTTCAAGGGTATATATGTCGAGGAGCCGGCCTGATGGACATGAGCCGACCTCTCACCCGCGGTAGCGGCCCCCGGGACCTCAGTCACCTTCTTCTTCTTCGGGGACGGCGGGGCACTGTTCTGCACCCCGAGCTCGTCCTCCGCAGGCTCCTCCGGCTCCTCCGCGAGGATCCGACGCTTCCTCTGACGGGCGGGCCCGCCCTGACTGGCGGTACCTCGGCCGTGGCCGGCGCCGGGCTCAGAGGCGTTAGCCCGGCTCCTCCGTCCACCTGCGGGAGCGGGGGCGGTAACGGTTGGGGCCGAGCTGACAGGTACATCGGCCTCTCGGGGAAGCGTGGCCCCGGAGGTTGGTTTCGGCGGAGCGGGGTCTGAAGCCCCCGTTGAGCTCGACGCAGGGGCCTTCCTCTTCGATTGCCTTGTCAAGAAGTCCATCCGGCTGGCCATCTTCCGACCTTTGAGCGGGTTCGGGTTGGCACGGGCGTGTTTAGTAGCCTCCTTAACCGAACTAAATCCACACTCACGCAGGAGGGGATAATAAACTGCCAAGGGAAACGAGAAGCCGGGGATGAGCAATGAGAAGAAGTAAATGATGCGAGAAAAATAAGCAATAAAGTGAAGGAGAAATACCGGGCTCAAAAGACTTGCTGTTGTACTCGAGGGAAAGGTTGTGTTCGACCAGGCTCTCCTCCGAAACAAGATCCTTGTAGATGCGCTGCCCCTCGTCAAGTCCTAACAGGGTCTCGACCTTGGTAACCAGCTCGTCGCTTGGTTCGAGGCGGGGATTTTGGACTGAAACGCAAATACCGACCTGTTAGCATGGAAAAACGATAAAATCAGAAGATAGAAAAGAAAATGAAATTGGCACTTACAGGGACCCGAGATGAACTCAGTGGTTGGGTGCCGGACTGCGTCAGGCGTCCTCCACTCACCACCGATCCAGAACCACTCCGGCATATAGCCGTGCAGCGATTCTGGGATTTTGTGAATTAACGACTTGTTCACGCCCAGGGCGACCGAGCTGTAATAGTTGCCGGTCTCCCCGGATTTCTTGAAAACAAACAAGGACCCGACGTCGGCGCTCGTCGGATCCGTCCACCCTTGCCGTCGGAACAAGACGATGAGGCCGACGAGCCGAGCGAAAACTGTCGGCACGAGCTGACTTATGCTTATGCCGAGGTCGCATAGGATGTCATTTAAGGCCCCCGGCAATGGAAATCTGAGGCCGAGCAGGATGCTCGACCGATAGACGCCGATGCAACCCGGCGGGGGGCAGTGAATACGCTCGCCTGCGTAAGGGGCGAAAATCCTCACCCCGGCGCCAAAGCACGCCTTGCCCCTCAGCTTGGCCAGGTCTAGGTCGGTAAGCACCGAGGGGGTGGTCCAAGCAGTAGCCGAGGCGGTGGAGGGCCATACCCGCGGAGGGCGGCACCAACACCCGGGAGGAGCCGAGGTGGCAGCCTCAACCGCGGCGTCGGTCTCGGTGTCCTCGCGACCCATGGGGACCCGCTCTCGTCCGCGAGTGTCGCCCCGAAGAGTCTCCTCGACTAGTTCGGCGTCTACGTCCGATTCGGCGGGAGAGACGGGATCGGACTTCTTCTCGCCCTCGTCGGCGTCGGACTGGCCTGACCCGAGGTCAATTATCTCGATCGTGGGGAAGGCTAAACCTTCCCCGCGAGACGATCCCGTCGCCGCCGCCGCCGATGTCACGCGGACAGCAGAAATCGGGGTCACTCTGAGCGGTTGCATCGCCCCGGTCGTCGGCGGGGAATAAACGACTAACTCCCCGGTCTCCTCCGCCGTGAAACCGCCATCTCCGGCGGGGAGGTTCGCGGCACAGTCGGACAAATTCGACATAATCGAAAGAAAGTGAAGAAAAAGTTTTAGATAAACGGAATTACCGGTTTGGAGATCTCCGAAAAACTCGAAAAATCCTGAAAATCGCTCTGAAATCTTGTTCGGGAATTCGGCTGCTCAGAAGACTTAGGTTGCTTGAAAATTCTGGAAGCTCGTAAAAGCTTCTCAAGGAAGACGACGGAAATATATATACAAATCGAGAGCCAATCACGGTGCAACACGTGGCATGGCGTTTGAAATTCAAAATTAAAAGCTCGATCGGACGGCCAAGATGAAAGTAATCCGACGGTCTCAAAGGATCCGCGTGAGTATCACGCGCCCCAAAAACCGCCGCTTCACCGAAACGACGCGCCGTTTGGCGCGGACGAATCCTAGCATGACACGTGTAAAGGTTCTGAACCGGCGCAACTTTTCATAACCGACAGGAAGCGTAACGGTCACGATACATTAAATGACCCGTCGTTTCGGGACTGGGAGAGGTGAGCGTAACAAACGATAGGAATATTGTTGCCAAGTGTATTCTGAGTGCCGACCTCGTATGTGTTTTTGGGAAGCGACCTCACAGAGGATGCTGAAGGCACCCCCTCTGAGCTCGGGGGCCTGTATGTTGACATCCGAGTTCGCCCATAAGACCGAACCGGACAACACAATTTCGAGAGCCGAACCGGAGGCCCGGTCCACCCATAAAGTGCCGAGCTGGACCGGGAAACTTTTTGACCGAGACGTCCCCATGAGTCCGTCTGCCAGTCCGGCGTTTTGCGACTACGAAGCTTCGGTGCCGACCTGGAGAGTGACGGTCTGGCCGAAAGATTCTCCAAGGTCAGAGGAACAAGCAAAGAAAAGGTGCCGATCTGGAGTTCCAGGACGGGCCCCTGCAGTGAAGGTGTCGACCTCGATAATATTATAATAATGCCACTTGGAGGGTAATCATTGGCTGATGGATGGGACACCCTAGCCTGTTGACCTACTTCCCCTAGCCAAGACATAAAGCCTGTCAGCATTAAATGCCCGTCAGACAATGATGAGGAAAACCTCAAATCGCATTTAATGCTGTCAGAGAGGCGCCGAACTATCCTGCTGAAACACTGTACGACAAGACTGATGAACAGTACCTGAACAGTGCCACATTTAAGGCTACTATAAATAGCAACCCTTCTCATTTATTTTGGGTTGTTGAATCTCAACTGTAAAAGCTATCTCTCTCTACTTTCTCTCTCTAAAAACTCGTGTGATTACTCTGTAATAATTGGTAAGGATATTGCAAGTGCCGACCTCGTATGAGAGGCCGACCTCGCGATCTATCAATAAAACCGCAATCAAACCGTATTTCCTTGTCTTTGCGTTATTTCCTTTCCTATTATTTACCTTTTTAACCGTAGACCGAAAACGTCCGTCAACACAAGGAATATGACATATTGGATTTTGCTTACAAGGTGCATGTGTAAAATGGCTGAGTGCTTTGATTTGTGTTATTTGTCTGGTTTTGACTGAAAGTTGCGCTGCATTTTTGTTCAAGAATGCTAAATAAAGTTAATATGAAGATGATTTAACAGGTTTGAGTTGGGACTCTGTACTTTGTGTTGGTGTTGTGGTGAATGGAGTATGTGATTCGAAGCCTGAATTCAATTTTCAGCTGTTTCCAAACCTGGGCTTTGCATATCTCTTTGTCGGATGTTTTTCCTATATATCTGCCTTGGCTTTATCATATCAGGTGCAATTGGAATATTGTCCTTCATTTTCAGGATGCTCCAAAACAGAAACAGGTCTAGAGAATTATTACAGGAGCAAAAAACATTCTCACAGACATTGAAATATTGTCCTATATATCTGAATTCAATTTTCAGCTGCAATTGGAATATTGTCCTTCATTTTCAGGATCCTCCAAACAGAAACAGGTCTAGAGAATTATTACAGGAGCAAAAAACATTCTCACAGACATTGACATTGTTCATCGACACTGGATATAATTTTTTTTTCTTTCCTTTTTTCCCTGGCACTGCTGCTTACCTTTTTTTATTTTTTCCGAAACGGATAAATGATTCACTTAAACGAAACTTCAAAAGCGTACAACGGCATACAACTGAATGCAATCCAAACTCCCTACTACCAACCTAGCAGGAATCAGGAGACGGGTAAACCAGAAAAGGCGTTGTCCATAAGAAACGAACCAAACACTAAGCAAGAAATTTAAAGAAAAACAAAACACCGCCAAGCACCAAAATAGCGGCCCTACAGAACTAGCCAAAACAAACAGGCAAAAGCCAAAAAAACAAACAAAACTACAGATAAGAGAAAAAAAATAAAATAGGACCAAAAAGAAACATCAAGATAGAACCAAAAAGAGCAAAAAAACAAAATAGGACCAAAAAGAAAAAGAGGAAGAACAAGCCAACAACACCCAGCAAAAGCAAGACTTTGCCCTAACTTAGCTAGAGTCAACTGAAACTAACTTTGTGAAGTTGTGCTCCTTCAGATATTTGTTTAATGAAAAAAACTAAAACCATAAAACCATTAAAGCTAAAACTCATTAGATTCAAACAAGAACAATGAAACTATAAATCATGAAACACATTGGATTCATAAATTCTAAATTCAATAACTTCTTCATTCAATGTAAAAAAACCATTAACAAATACAAAAAACAACCGTCAACGAACAAATAGCTCTAAATCCCTTCACCAAAAACCTAAGAAAAATGAAAAAAAAAGAAGTCAAAATCATCACCAGAAATCCGGAACTCACTAGACCTTCTTGTGCGAATTTTAGGGGAACTCTCCGTCTGGCGAGGGTGAGAACTCCACCGGCAGCTGTGGATCCGCCAAATCCCCAAACAGCAGTCCCACCACCTCCCACCATCGATCGCCTACGAGATAATATTTATTATAAATAAGGAGAATAGGAAAAAAAATCAACTAAAGCAAGAATACATTAGAAATCAAGTATATTTTCACATAACAAAATAAGATTTACAGATCATCAAATGTCAAGGCCCCAATCATCATCGTCATCCAACTCATCTTCGTTCTCGATGTCATCTAGGCGTACAACCTCACTAACTTCATGTGAGCTTTCTATTATTGTATCGGCAATATCTTCGGGATCTATGTCCTTCCTATTCAGCAACTCTATTTCATCAAGACTAATGGTAAGCACATCATTTGCATCATTCGCCTGATATACTTCATCTTCCACAGCCAAGATATCATCAACATCCATTTCTTCATCTTGCATTTCATCAACATCATAAACATGCCTATGTTGGAATGGTTGTACTACAAGCCAATCATTTCCTAATTTAGGATCTTTGATGTAAAAAACTTGTCTTGCTTGATTTGCTAGTATGCAAGAATCATTCTCATACCACTTTCTACTAACTCTAACACTCACAATATTTCCGTCCTTCTGTATCCCTGGTCTTTTTTTGCACCCAAGATCAAACCAATCACATTTGAAAATGGTAACATGCCTATCTTTCACATAATCAAGTTGAATTTATCTCGCTCAAGACCCCATAAAAATCAATGAAATCTCCTCCATGGTTACCTTCTACTACAACCCCACTATTCTGAGTTTTACGCCTATTATCACGTTCCTTAGTTAGAAACCTTACTCCATTTACAATGCAGCCGGAATATTATCTCACACATTTTTTAGGTGCACAAGCCAGGGCATATAAAGACTCATGTGATTTAGATGGTTCTTCATGATATAACAAGGTCATCTGAAAAATACAAATAAAATTCTTAAAAATATAATGGAGTTAATTAAAAAAATAGAGATATATAATTAACAAGATAACTTTACATGTTTTTTGAACCATGCAGGAAATAGATCTTTGTGGGTTTTATCTATATTTTCACAACCACCCAATAGAAGTTCCTCCTTGTGCTTCCTACAACAAGTAACAATATATATGTGGTAGAAAATTATAAATACTTATATGTTATATGTTGTCTTTTGTGCGTAAGATATAATCACAGACTTACTCAAGATATGGTTCAACCTCTTCACAATTTTGGAAGACAAACCATTGAGTCATATTAAACTCCTCTTCGGACAATTCCACAAAGCTTGCTGCTCCAAAATGCCGACATTTTTGTGAGAAAATCGATAGGCTATCATCAAGCATGACATCAACATTTCTCTAATCTCTATTAAATCTAGTTTCAATTCCACGCAAATACATAGAGCAAAAAGTCAAGCACTCTTTTGCTATGTACGCTTTTGCAACTGAACCTTCTGGATGAGCTTTATTGTGCACGGTTTGCTTCAAATCACCTAAAAACCTGTAAAATTTAATAAAATGTATTTTACATTACAATCAATCAAAACATTATCCAAATTTATAAAGATAAGAGATAGCATAGTTTAACTTGTTACCTTTCAATGGGATACATCCATCTAAACTGAACGGGGCCACCGAGCAATGCCTCATTGGGTAAATGAATAGACAGATGAACCATGACGTCAAAGAAAGCAGGAGGATATATCTTTTCAAGTTTACACAATATAATGACTATATCTTCTTTCATTTGCTCTAGTTCAGTTTTTCTCAGCTTCTGGCAGCACAAACGTTGAAAGAAATGACCCAACTCTGCTAATACGTCACACACTTCCTTATTTAATGACCCCCGAATTCCAGTGGGAATTATTCGTTGTAACAGTACATGAAAATCATGGCTTTTGAATCCAGATATCTTTTGATCACGCGAACTCACACAACGAGAAATATTTGATGCATACCCATCTGGAAATTTTACGGACTTTAGAAACTCACAAAACTCCTGTTTTTCTTTTTTATTCATAACATAACATGCAACAGGCATATTATATTTTCCGTCACTTCTCTTGGTTAAGTGCAGCTCCTTTCGAATTTTCATATCTTCCAAGTTTTGTCTTGCCTTGACGGTGTCTTTCATTTTTTAATCTAAATTCATCAAGGTTCCTAATATACTCTCACATATATTCTTCTCAATATGCATTACATCTAAGTTATGTCTTAACTTCAACTTACTCCAATAAGGCAAATCGAAAAGAATGCTGCGCTATGTCCAGTTCAATTCCTCCGGCTTTCTTTTCCTCTTTTTGCTGCTATGCTTTCCTGGATTCGTTTTTGGTATTCTCTCCAATTGCATTAATATGTCATCTCCTGTTAAATCTCTAGGTGCTTTGCTATCTTCTCTCTTCCCATTGAATCTCCTACTTCTTCTCCAAGCATGATCTTTCGGTAAATAACGTCGGTGCCCCATGTAACATATCTTATTTCTCAATCTCGAAGAAAAAGTGTTCTCATTACAAACTGGACAAGCCATATACCCTTTAGTACTCCACCCAGATATATCGCCATATGCTGGAAAGTCATTTATCGTCCATAAAACAGCAGCATGCAATTGGAAATTTTCTTTACGGGAGACGTCATATGTTTCTACTCCATTAACCCTCAATTCTTTCAACTCTTCAATTAATGGTTGTAGGTAGACATCAATATCTTTTCCTGGTGTGTTCTTCCCTGGAATAAGCAACGACAACATAAAATATGGTTGCTTCATACAATCCCAAGGGGGGAGATTCAATGGGGCGAGAATCACTGGCCACATGCTATAAGTGGAGCTCATGTTTCCAAATGGATTAAAACCATCTGCAGCTAAAGCTAGTCTGATATTTCTGGGATCATTTGCAAACATAGGAAACTCTCTATCAAAGTCCTTCCATGCCATAGAATCTGCCGGATGCCTCATGTAATCATCATCAATGCGTTTTTCCTTATGCCAGACCATCTTATTAGACGTTTTATGAGATATGAAAAGTCGTTGAAGTCTGGGTGTCAATGGGAAGTACCTTAAGATCTTTTGTGGTATCTTTTTGCCTACACCATCATTGACTTTCCACCGAGAAGTTTTGCAAATAGGGCAAATCTCCAGTTTCTCGTTCTCCTTCCAAAATAAGGCACAATCGTATTTACAAGCATGGATGCATTTATATCCTAATCCCATATCTCGCAAAAATCTTTTGGCTTCATAACAAGAATTTGGAAGTGTCTCGCCATCAGGAAAAGATAACTTCATTAACTTCAAAATCATATCTATTGTTTTATTACTTAGTCTATTATACACTTTCAAGTGGAGTAATTGGATGATAAATGAAGTCCTTGAAATCTTTTTACATCCTGGATACAACTCCGTCTTCGCATCCATCATCAATGACTCGAGATATGCTGGAACACCATCCGTACTACTGTTATTATTTTTGGAATTCCTACTGGTTTGATATTTCTCTGCAAATTCAAATAGCATGTCACTAATACCATCGTCTTCATCTTAAACTTCATCTTCATCATTGTGATCTGATGACTCTCTGTTGATTCCATAACTAGCACTAGTATATGAACTTCCTGGATTATTCGAATGTAGTTCACCATGATAAAACCATGTGATGTACCCCGGATCCATCCCACGCATCATGATATGACTTTCCACTGTTTTTTTATCTTTCATTGATAAATTCAGGCAATCTGTACAGGGGCATCTAATATCACATTCATTTCCCATATGAGATTCAACAAACTTCATAAATGTGTTTACTCCATCCAAGTAAACTTCAGACCATTTAGCTTCTTGCATCCAACTTTTGTCCATTTCTTGCTCAACCTAAAACAAATCATATAAAAAAATAAATCATAATGTTTTCTCCCAGATTAAACAAAAAAAAAAAAAAACTTGTACCTTGTAGAGACTTGAGATGGAATTGAGAATTTGGGAGGGAGACGAAAAATTGGGACGCCCTTGACTGATAACCCTCTCTACTAGACTACTACACAGTACACTCAAGCAGAGGCTTCTTGACGAGTGAGAGCTGAGATCAGCGGAGGAGACAACTGGGACCTGGGTTTGGAGAATATTTGGGGGTCTAGGGCGATTAAGGATTAGGAAACGATTTGAGCCTGAGGCGATTAAAATTTCAGATGAACTAAGAAGATAAGATGAAATTTTGAGAACACTGGAGACGAGCGGGGCTGCAGGGTTAATTCCGTGCCTTCCTGTTTTGCCTTTCCTTAAAATGTTTGTTAGTTACAATAATAATAATAATACCATATTTACTATATCATATGTATAATTTATTCAATTAATAATATTTTTGTATGTAATATATTCATATGTAAAAAATGTAATAATATTTTTATGTTTATAAAAAAATTTAAAAAGTGAATTTCCAATCGAATCGTTTATATACCCTTGTCTTAAGCGAATTGAATATGAATCATGCATTAATTTTATTGTAAATCGAATACGAATAAGAATAACATAAGTTTAAAATCAAAGCGAACCGTAAACGATTTACAACATAATAAGAATAACATAATTTTATATATGTTATTCGTATTCGTATTCGATTTACAATAAAATTAATGCATGATTCTTATTCAATTCGCTTAAGACAAGGGTATATAAACGATTCGATTGGAAATTCACTTT
The DNA here is from genome assembly GCA_008636005.1 of Striga asiatica. Lineage (NCBI taxonomy): Eukaryota > Viridiplantae > Streptophyta > Magnoliopsida > Lamiales > Orobanchaceae > Striga > Striga asiatica. Next base: position 10,476 of record BKCP01005750.1, on the reverse strand, counting down.
TTAAATTTTTTTATAAACATAAAAATATTATTACATTTTTTACATATGAATATATTACATACAAAAATATTATTAATTGAATAAATTATACATATGATATAGTAAATATGGTAGTATTATTATTATTGTAACTAAAAGTAGTCGATATGCCTCGATTTATTTTTTCGCCAGTTCGCTTTGATTTTCGATTTTCGTTTTTTCGCCTATAATTTTTTTTTTAAATTCTATACATAATTTTTTGAATAAGAATAACATAATTTTTTTTCTTAAAATCTATACATATNATTTGGTATTATATATATATATATGTATATAAAGCACTTACTAGAATTAGAGGCCATAAAAATTCGAAAATAATTAATTCATACTACATCTCGTAAGATTTTAAGCATTTTAAATAAAACTTCGAGCATTGACCGAAGCATCAAATGCATGCATTAATTTTTGTTATATTTGTTAAATTGATGAAGATCGATATTCAAATATAATATAGTATAATATTTTTGTTTTTAAAGTATTCATATAACCTTTTATGTCATTCTAATTATAGAATAGAATAAGACTAAGATCAACATCTATATATATATAATTGCTGGAAAGCTTCAATAAATTTTATTCAGCCAGCAATTAATAATAATATAGGTTCATTTAATAAAAATAGGAGTTCAATTAATAAAAATATGTAACTTTCAGTTACACAATTTATTTTGACATATCCCATTTATGTAACGTCTTTTTTATGTTCTGAAATACAAAATATTTTTTTTTTTATTTTTTAATACTATATTTTTTTTGGTATTATATAAATACATATTTCACAACTAATTAAAAATAACTATAACTATCTCTATTTTATATTGCAGTCATACAATAATAAAAAATATTTTTTCGGATATTACAAAGATGCATCAAATATTTTGAAAAATCAAATCCCGGAGTCACGAGTCGAAAAAATTTAACGATAATGATTTGTTGTGATGGGGATTCTGACGATAGAAAAACCATGAATGTTATATATAAAGGAGTGTTTAATAATATTTAGAGTCACCTTTTTTAATTATTTTTTCTCATTTCCAAAGTTATGATTTTTATTTTATTTTATATTTTTAATAACTTTCTCTTCTATTATATCGCTTTTCGTGCAAATGCACGGGGTAAAACTAGTATATAATAAAAATACACTTTTCAATTAGTTAAAAATCAAGTATTATTAAGCATGAAAATTATTTGAAGTTTAATTATTACTATATATGTTATTAAGTAATTTAAAAATACTCAAATTATATGATTAAAGTTGACATATATAAGATCTATGAACAAGACACATCTAATATAATGATAATTTGTTTCTTAATTCAGCCCGGTATGATGTGGGACTGATTGGACGAATTTGGTTCTCGGTACGTATGTTTGTAAAATCTCAAGAATCATACCAAATCATTTATATTTCGTTTCGAATCAAAGAAAGTTAAATGGTTAACGAATATTTTTCGGCTCTTAGTCGAGGTAATAAAGTTTGAATCCCAACTGAAGAGAACTTAAGATCAGTGTTCTAAATACCGGCCGTTACGATATTTAAAACATGGCTTAAGATAATTTGAAGCGATTAGATTAGACAAATTATGATATTTAAAACATGGCTTAAATTGTGGAGATCGAATATGTTGCACGTTTGATGTCTATGACTGTTCTGAGATAAGATTTCTATTTTTTCAAGGTTTACAGAACTAATATATTTTTAAATTATATAAAATATTTAATTAACAAATTATTATATAAAATATTATGTCATATGCCTTATTAAACTTATTTTTTATTTTTTTTTTGCAATATTATTAAACTTATTAATAGCCTAAAATTTCTAAAGTGCCATTAAGAATCCAAATTATACCAATTAAGTTTTTAAGTGTATGAAAATCCTTCTCATTCTCATCACTCAGCAAAAAATGTCGGGCAATGTCTCTACCACATACCAATTGTCTTTCCCTAATTTCAACCTAACTTGCAGACCAAAGCCACTGGTTCGATCTCATCTCCTAATTGCAACCTCTGAATCAATTTCACGAGGGAGTAGGAATTCAATCTAGAATTTGATCTCATTTCCCAATTTGATTTCCCAATTGGTGCTCGAAATCGTCGGCGAGGACAAGGATGTAGGCGGAGATCGTGTGCTATCTGGAGGTCGACGACTCTTGCATCTACGCCCCACTACCCAAAGCCAGTCCATTTTTATTCGCAACACAAAATCTCAAGCAGCAAGAAACTATTTTTATGAAAGCATTGATTGTGCATCTATTCCTTTTTCAAGGGGTGGGTTCAGTTATTTGATATGGATCCAGTTCCGTGGTTTGATAATTTCCTATGGAACCATGATTTACCTATGATCATGGGCTGTGAATGGAGCAAGGTTTTTGCAGCAGTTCTTTGGCACTTATGGAAGCGACGGTGCGAGTTGTTTTTGAAGTCGGTGGAGGGTGAGGTTGGGGGTGGTGTGAGCGGACGGCCGAGTCTGCAGCGTGGCTGTAACGCCCCACTTTTATATGCCGAAAATCAGAGTAAATTTTTCAAATTTATTTCAATACACTTTAGGCGCTACTCATTTTTCAAAACAAATTTCAATACTTATCTAATTTTTCAATACCCAATCCATCATCAGTCATCAATAATGCAATAATCGATAATGCAATATTCAATATTACCCAAATCGGGCTCCAAACAGTATTCATAAGTCTTAAGGAGCATCTCCTTATCATTTTTCAATCATAAAATCCAAAAATTCATAAATGCGGAAGCATAAACAATAATAGGGCCAGTCTTATAGACCGACCACCACTCGCTTGACTCCGCCGTCGCACCCGCCTTGCTTAACCTGAAACGTGAATTTCAGGTGGGGATGAGCACAGTTGGAAAAAGTAGTGCTCACCACTATGCAGTAAACATTAATCAAACAAATCAACAGTATGATCTCGGCATGAATAAGAATCAATTAAGTATCCCAAGTTTCAACATAAATTCACAGTGTTCAGACTCATGTGCACATCTATACCAATAGACTACTGCCGGTAGACGCTTCGAATGCCCCATGGGCTTCTATCGAACGCCCCATGGGCTTTACGTCTATGCCCTCCGGTCTTACACATCGAATGCCCCATGGGCTTCTATCGATGCCCAGTCAGTAGAAGTAACCCCTCGGGTTTTCATTTCATAAATACAGGACAACAGTTCGATACAACTCACATCGAAGGCTACATGATTCGTAATCATACATTGATCATCACAAGTAAGGTAAACAATTTATTGCATAGACAATTTTAGAATAACAAGCCACCTGGATATAGCAAGAGGTATAGCCAAACACAGAGTTGAAGGAATTATGGCACAAGTTCAGCTCGACGAACCTACAACAGTTATAATAGTCTATCACTGACTATCCAAGATACAATACCACACAAGGCACATATACTTAGTCGGAATCATATCGACTAAGCGACTCGTGGATTCCTTGACCGAGTTAAGTACTTTGGAGTGACTACTAGACCTGGACACAACTCATAAACCTCAAATATTTCACATAAAACATGCCAACATTAAATGAATCCTATCCGAACCTAACCAACCGATAACCGAACATTTATACTTCAAAATAAACAAAATTCGGAGACGAAATCTAAACTCATCCAATCAACCTGAAACTTTACCACATTATAAAGCACATAAAAACACATAAACTCACCAAGATTCAGCCCTAAATTCATCCGGGAATATTTTTAAATAGTTTTAAGCAAAACTGCGTCAAAACCGGCATATAATAGTTCGCATAGCTACACTTCGAGTTTCAGTCTGAAATTTTTACACAACCTACACCATCATAAAATAACAGGTTCCTGAACGTTTCAGCTCAAAACTCCAAGTGTACGAGTTTTAACAAATTTTACAAGTTTCTGCTCAGAAACCATTTTAAGAATTTTAACTCAAAAAACTCAAAAATAAATTCAGGGGCTTGGCACACATATTCCACATACTCAGAGGCACAACATATAAAGAATTCAGCTCAAACGGATAACAAGTCGATTTATGGTGAATTTATTACGATTCAGCAGCATGCTCGGTTTAGAAAAATCATAACTCCCTACATACAACTCGAAACGACCTCAAACCAAAACTAACAGATCAAGGACAACTCCAAGTACCTATAACTCTAGGATTTCCACGAAACGAACCACATATATTCAGTTCGAAAATTTTTCAAAGTGACGGCAATCACTTTGATATCCAATTCGCAAATATATAACACAATTTTCACAATTCTCATTCAATAGCAACACATCATCATATACTAGCACATATGATTCGAGATATCACGTCAAACGAACACATTCACATAATCAAGCACATAATATCACGCAAAAACACACGAGTCGGGTCAAGCCTTGTACCGTTCTCGGGAATCGAACGAAAACGGAACGAAACGGAACGAAAGACGAGAGGTGACGGGCTCGGACCTCAGACATCAACTAGGTCCCACGAACAGTAAAAATGCAGCCACCGGCTGGCGGCAATAGAGCTCGTGGACAGCGACGTCAACGGCTCGACGGAAGTTGCTGGTAGCGGCTCACGACCGCAAGGTTTCGACGATAGGGGCAGGCTCGCCGTCGATGGCGAAGGAGCAGCCGTCGGGGTCAATTGCTGCACGGAGGGGAGTTCGCCGGGGTCGAGGTCACCGAAAGTGGTTGCTGCGTTCGGAGATTGCCGGTAGTGGGCCGCTGAATTTCGCCGGAGGAACTCGCAGCGAACAGGAGAGGGGCAGCGAGGGTCGCGGCGGCGACTGGTGCTCGACGAGATGAAGGTCGCCGGAGGTGCAGGGCTCTCGACGTGATGATGGCGACGAAACTTGCGATGATGATGACGAACATATTTGGAGAAGACGATGGTGCTTATCAGAGATGGTGAACTCGATGATGAGAGGATGGTGACGACGGAGATGAGTGAAGGATGAAGGTGACGGGAAGATTAGCGGGAGAAATCTCTCTGCTCTGCTTCGCTCAAGAGATCACGATCGATTGGAAGAAAAATAAGGCTGCGGCTTGAAATGTTTTCTGATTTGAGCGTGAAGGGGAAAAAGATAGAGATATATATACTTATACATACATATAATAGGTTTAATGTCTTGCCCAATAAAACAAACCCACACACTAACGGGCCGAATTGGTCGGGTTCGGGCTTGGGCCGGATTATTCGGGTTTGGTTCAATGAAACGTATCGGCTCTCGGGCCCGACTACGTAGAAATAATACAGTTTCCTCGGGCTCGATAAATTGAATCGCACAAATAAATAAACAAACCAAATGTATAATATATATTGATAATACACACAAATTTAATTTTTTTTTAAATAATAATAATATTAGTAAAAATACAAATACACATTTTTAATAATTATAATAATAGCATTTAGACAATTAGGCAATTAGACAATTAGATCACATTAGATATTGCAATAATTTTAGCATTCAACAAATAATAATAACAATAAATAAGACAAATAATAATAATAATAATAATAATAATAATAATAATAATAATAATAATAATAATAATTAATTCTCAAAAATCCATAATTCAAACGGGGCATTACAATCTATCCTCCTTAAAATATTTCCGTCTTCGGAAATACGAAAGAACACACATCTCAGATAACGACAGACTCAACCAGGAATTTCCAATCACGAGGTCCGGGCATCACTCTCCGGAACTCGATTCCGTTCCCATGAGTCCTATCGCCTTATACTCGAAAGGCATGTACTCACATACAGAAATCAATCCGACTCGTCCTATGCCCATATGTTTACCTTCCTGCTTGGGAGGGTGATCAGTCCTGCCCGAGCTCAGGCGTACATCTTCTTGCAAGGGACCCAGTTCGGTTTAGCCTATACTCATGAGTATCAACGACTTGATTCGTACCTAACAGCACACAAGACCTCAACAGGTCGTTCGGTGTATTGTCAGCGTACTCTGACTATCTCACCATCAAGGTGGACGCGTGACGCCAAGTTTCAGTCTCGCATCCGAGTCACACTGATAACTTGCTCACGATTCCTACACAGACCGTGCGTCTCAAATCGAGACCACAACACGGTACCACAATATAAAACATGACTCTACCAAGCTCACATTCTCATGATATTGACTCCAAGAGTCGATCGCAACCCTTATGCACAAACATAAGGCTTTACCCAAAACAACATGACATTCCCAATTTGCCGACTCGAGAAACTCTCAAGTGAAGCATAGGGACTCATCGACTACTATCCTTAATCCGAAATCATCGATTAAGGATTTACACAAATTTAGTGGGACTTGGAGCTCTTGGTTCAAGGTTCAAACAAAAGGGGTTCAAATGGATAGCCAAGTATTCCAGCATGAAACAGTTCAACAGTGCAGTGAGAACATCGATGGTTGGTCGTATACGCTGGCTTGGGGTGTTCGTGCGTACGGTGATGGCGGCTGCAATTTGCATGCGAGTCAACGGTCGGCCACGCGCAAGCCTCTCGTCTCTCAGCACGGTCGTGCGTGCTCAGCCACCACTTCGCGTGGCTACACCCAGCCAGGGTCGGGATAAGGTCCGGGTTTCCACAAGAAATTACAATTCAAGGCTACCAAAAAGGAATGGTCTTACCAAATTTCGAAAATTTTTGGGGTCGACAAAACAATATATATTTCAGGCGCCTCTCAATTTCAAAAGTTTAAAAAAGTTTCAAAAATAGCAAGGTGCAAGTTCAAGTTCCAAGTCCACCAACTTTTTAAAATAACAAAACGCAAAATGCCACAGATCTAATAATATGCAAAATCTCAAAGAACCCTCATGACGATTCTCCCTAAGTCAGCGGCTTCTGCCAAGACATTAGATGGATAGCTCGCCACGGCTCTTCCGTCTATCAGCGTCGGCTGGTACGTCAGCTCTTCGTAAGGTAGCTAATCGCGTCAGCAGTCTTAAATGAGCGCAACTCACTTCCCAATCTTCACAATTTGGAAATTGAATGCGAAGTTCCTCTCGAGATCCCGAATGGAGGAAAAGAACAAAAATCTTACGATGAACAAGATTCAGAATAAGGACGGGTCTGCACTACGCGATGTGCTTGCTCCAGACTCGACTATCCTCCTTAAAAGATTTCTGCATAATCTTTTAAGGTGGAAAAACACTCCATCTTCTTACTGAACCGAATGTGCTGGCTTCAGCTCCTGCGCGTTTATCTCGATGCCGAGCGTGAATAATTATCTTTCCCCTCGAGGTTAGGTTATTCACAAAAGTGGCGATAGAAAAACTTTACCCTCGAGTTTTGTGATATATTAGCGATGGCATTCGAACGAGACTCTCATACTTCGCAAGAGAAATAGAGATAAGCCGAAACAAAGGAATGCTTAATCTCACTTGAAATCGGATTTTTCAGACAAAGTCAATTCCCAACATAAGATAAACCAGAATTAGCTAAACTTCAAGAGAAGCGAATTTTAAAGTTGGGAAGCTTAAAATAGTTTACACCGCGAATCAAAAGTAAGGGAAAATCAAGCGAAATCCTCAAAATACGAAATTTGGATAATGAAAAGAAGCCTCAATCACACTTCAAAATTTTTGCCCTGTGAATGGGGAAAAGGTTTGCAAGAGTATACAAGAAAACAAGAATTTAAGAAAGGCAACACGACTGCTTCATCATCATGAGTCCACGATTCACTATTTTCATCATCGGTTCAAGCTGCTCCCTTCGTTTAAGCCTTCTCCTTTCAAGATGGCTCGCGAATGGTCCTCTTCTGAAGACACCAAAATGCATCGAGAGGACTGTTATACACAGAACTCAGCTCGATAACATCACACCAGATTTCTAAACAAACAAAACCTCAAGGTAGAACTTAACTCTATATCGCGAGAGTTCAAGTTCATACAATTAAGGTTCGCCACCCATCTAGAGTTCCAAAACGTTTAAAAGTAGGAGGATAAATTCCTAAGCACCGATTTACATATCATAATATCCCAATATTTCACATAAGCAGTTCAAAATTTACTCAAGTATTCATACCTGAGTTGGTGCGGCACGACGGAAGCGAGTGGTCATATACTACATCATTTTATACAAGTATTTCACAGTTTTCAAATAATTCACGTATACCAGTCTACAGAAACGCAGACTGGCTCTGATACCAAACTGGAACGCCCCACTTTTATATGCCGAAAATCAGAGTAAATTTTTCAAATTTATTTAAATACACTTTAGGCGCTACTCATTTTTCAAAACAAATTTCAATACTTATTAAATTTTTCAATACCCAATCCATCATCAGTCATCAATAATGCAATAATCGATAATGCAATATTCAATATTACCCAAATCGGGCTCCAAACAGTATTCATAAGTCTTAATGATCATCTCCTTATCATTTTTCAATCATATAATCCGAAAATTCATAAATGCGGAAGCATAAACAATAATAGGGCCAGTCTTATAGACCGACCACCACTCGCTTGACTCCACCGTCGCACCCGCCTTGCTTAACCTGAAACGTGAATTTCAGGTGGGGATGAGCACAGTTGGAAAAAGTAGTGCTCACCACTATGCAGTAAACGTTAATCAAACAAATCAACAGTATGATCTCGGCATGAATAAGAATCAATTAAGTATCCCAAGTTTCAACATAAATTCACAGTGTTCAGACTCATGTGCACATCTATACCAATAGACTACTGCCGGTAGACGCTTCGAATGCCCCACGGGATTCTATTGAACTCCCCATGGGCTTTACGTCTATGCCCTCCGGTCTTACACAACGAATGCCCCATGGGCTTCTATCGATGCCCAGTCAGTAATAGTATCCCCTCGGGTTTTCATTTCATAAATACGGGACAACCGTTCGATACAACTCACATCGAAGGCTACATGATTCGTAATCATACATTGATCATCACAAGTAAGGTAAACAATTTATTGCATAGACAATTTTAGAATAACAACCCACCAGGATATAGCAAGAGGTATAGCCAAACACAGAGTTGAAGGAATTATGGCACAAGTTCAGCTCGACGAACCTACAACAGTTATAATAGTCTATCACTGACTATCCAAAATACAATACCACACAAGGCACATATACTTAGTCGAAATCATATCGACTAAGCGACTCGTGGATTCCTTGACCGAGTTAAGTACTTTGGAGTGACTACTAGACCTGGACACAACTCATAAACCTCAAATATTTCACATAAAACGTGCCAACATTAAATGAATCCTATCCGAACCTAACCAACCGATAACCGAACATTTATACTTCAAAATAAACAAAATTCGGAAACGAAAGCTAGACTCATCCAATAAACCTGAAACTTTACCACATTATAAAGCACATAAAAACACATAAACTCACCAAGAATCAGCCCTAAATTCATCCGGAAACATTTTTAAATAATTTTAAGCAAAACAGCGTCAAAACCGGCATATAATAGTTCGCATAGCTACACTTCGAGTTTCAGTCTGAAATTTTTACACAACCTAAACCATCACAAAATAACAGGTTCCTGAAAGTTTCAGCTCAAAACTCTAAGTGTACGAGTTTTAACAAATTTTACAAGTTTCTGCTCAGAAACCGTTTTAAGAATTTTAACTCAAAAAACTCAAAAATAAATTCAGGGGCTTGGCACACATATTCCACATACTCAGAGGCACAACATATAAACAATTCAGCTCAAACAGATAACAACTCGATTTATGGTGAATTTATTACGATTCAGCAGCATGCTAGGTTTAGAAAAATCATAACTCCCTACATACAACTCGAAACGACCTCAAACCAAAACTAACAGATCAAGGAAAACTCCAAGTACCTATAACTCCAGGATTTCCACGAAACGAACCACATATATTCAGTTCGAAAAATTTTCAAAGTGACACCAATCACTTTGATATCCAATTCGCAAATATATAACACAATTTTCACAATTCTCATTCAATAGCAACACATCATCATATACTAGCACATATGATTCGAGATATCACGTCAATGTTTTGAATCCAAATCATATACATTTAAAATAGCCATGGAAAATAGTAGTAAATAGAGGCAAAAGTGAAAAATTGTTCGACGTCTCCGGAAAAGCATGGTTTCGAACAGGACACTATCATTTGATGTAAATAACATATTTGTCGCGCACCATCGTGTTTTGAAGCCAAATCGTATACATTTAGAATTTTCATGAAAAATAGTAGTAAATAGAGGCAAAAGCGAAAAATTGTTCGACGTTTCCGGAAAAGCATGGTTTCGAACAGGACACTATAATATGAGGTGAATAACATATTTGTCGCGCACCATCGTGTTTTGAAGCAAAATCGTATACATTTAAAATAGTCATGGAAAATAGTAGTAAATAGAGGAGAAAAGTGAAAAATTGTTCGACGTCCCCGAAAAAGTATGGTTTTGATCAGGACACTATCAT